>JAAIXJ010001769.1:563993-870880 GCA_013403705.1 Heliconius hermathena | reverse complement strand
TATATATAAGATTGGCTTTATTAAATTTATATAAAACATGCACAACGATTTATTTCTATATTTTTTTATAATATATTAGTTCACATATTATATAAACTATGTAATAAACTGACGAAAATATACTTATTTAGAAATAAGAATTTCTATATAAATATTTTTCTTTCCTAAGTGTGAAAATATTTTTTATATAAATCAATATTATTAATTTTATTTATAAAAAATATATCAAAATAGAAATAAAATGTTGTAAAAAAACAAAAAAGAATAGAAAAAAAAGAGAAAAAAGAAAAAAAAGATCAAAACGACGGTAAGTGCAGAATAACATCCCTGGTGGGGATCGAACCCACGACCTTTGGATTAGAAGTCCAACGCGCTATCCTCTGCGCCACAGGGACGACGAATATATTGTCGAAAATGTGTAATAGTTGCTTTTTAATTTTTAAGTGTTATTCTACACTTAGGAAAAATAAAGTAGGAAAATGTCTATTGAACGCAAAAAAATAATTTAAAGGGATTTCAACCCGCGGCCTCTTCATATTGCATTTAAGCAATTAAATAAATACAAATTTGTTTATAAGCGTGATGGTGGGTTCCCTTGTCACTCGTAGGAATGAATTATTTCATTCCCTTATTTTGATAATAGACAAAGCGAGGCATTGAGTTCCGCCACTCAACACAGTGTCTTAATAGTTGAGCGGAGAGAGGAGAACTAAGAGTCTTGACACTAGGTTTTCTCTGCCTACCTTGCTGTATATTGCTTTGCTGTATATTGCTATTGCTTGCTTGCCTTAAATACACTTTAATAGCAAAAAATCGTTCAAATGCGTATGAGACTCGCGCAGTGAGGGTTCCGTACCAATTTCAGGACAGGAAGTACAACTTTCGCAGGTTGGAAAACTTGAGTTTGCGTATGCATGGACTCATTATGTATGAAATAAACTACAGTTATAAGATTAAAATATATTTCTATTTTTCGAATTTTTAAATTTAAATTTCAACTTAATACGTCCATGCGACCTCAAGATAAACGGTCTCCACAGACGGACAGACCAACAACAAAATGATCCTATCTAATAAAAGTCCGACCCGGTTTTTTCCTTTTGAGGTACGGAACCCAAAAAAAAGCATTTTTATTAATAATTTTTCTTATTATTATTTAATATAACTCTTACTATTAATTTTTAATTTACTTATTTGGAATCAATACTTTGCTCTACATTTTAACTACGCACTTGCGTTACGCAAATGTGGGCGTCGTTATTTATTCATATGTTTATTGTTTTCTCTGTAAAGAATTTTAATATAATTGTTTATTTGTATTTTATATCTGTTGTACTTTAATATATAGTAGAGTATATGGTGACATCTTTCTAATTTTAACTTTTATTTTAAGTGTAAATTAAATAGTGGCGGTTAAGAAGTATCGAACTGTAGTCGGGATGGTTGTGGGTTTGATTTCGGAGAAACATCGTTTATATCTTTATAAAATATGTTCGTTTGATGTTTTTAATTTAGATAATAGACAAGATAATAGTGAGGTTTTGGGTTCGATCCCCACTCGAGGAAATGAAATATATATTTAAATGTATATTTTGAGTTCTTCGCTCTGAATTCGGCGGAAAGTAGGAAACGGTGTGTTTTGACACTAGGTTCCCTTTGCTGACCCTGCTGCGTTGCGGGATACAGCGTAAAACTGAGAAAAAATAATAATTTATCACTACGTTTCTTATACTGCCATTTCGATTTGCATAAAATCAAGCCTTAGTCGTTTAAAATCAGATGAAATCAATCTTCTATAGTTCAAATACAATATAAATAGCTCGTCTGTAAGCACAGATGAATCACCCAAGAAGGTTACTTTATATGGCTTACTCTACAGCTGAGTCTTACCACCCAGCTAGTAAACTATTACTAATATTAATAATCGAATTGTATAGTTGAGGCCAGTCGTGGCGCAGCGGCACGAGGTCTGACTGTATAACCGACAGGTTGTGGGTTCGATCCCTACTCGAGGAGATTAAATCTTTACTTAAATTTATATTTTCATTTCTTCGCTCTGGTGTCGGGGCTAAGCGCGGCGTTGAATTCTGCCACTCAACACGCAATGCCTCCAGTATCCTAGGTTCTCTCTGTCTAACCTGCTGTGTGCGGGATACAGCGTGAAGCTGATTTATTTGATTTATAAAATTGAAGAGTTTGTTCAGTTGTTGGAATTGTTTTTTTTTTCTTTATTTTATAGTCTCCTTATAGAGGTATAGCCCTAAAGGCTATATTGCACCAGGCTGGTAGTTTCAGAAGTAGCACTGTATATGCGGCGGTCAAACTTGCCTTGGTCACTTAGAACGTCTTGTGTATATTTCCATTTCCTTATTTAGAAAACGTATAAAAATTTGAACGTATTGGGACTCGAAACCGCGCCTCGCCGCACCTCCTGGAAACCGACTAGGTCGATTTCCAGGAGGCGCGGGTTTCGAATCCCGCTACGTTCAAATTTTTATACGTTTTCTAAATAAGGAAATGGAAATATAAGAAAATGGAAATATATAGTTGAGTTCCGCCTTAGAGTTCTGATACTAGGTTTTTTTTTTAATATTCTGCTAGGTATGATAAATGAAGCATAAAAATTAATAAAAATACAGTCGAATTTATCAATTCTCTCCTTTTCTTTCAGAAGTCGGTTAAAAATATTCTTCCGTTTGAATCAAAATCTCACCGTTCTGCCGCATATATTACGGAAAATTGAAGCTAATATAGATGGTTCCTACCGCACCCTGGGTGTTAACCGAAATAATTAAACACATTTAACAAATATTTTTAATTGTTCTAGAAAAGGGCAATAATAAAAGGGCTAATTACCAAAACTGTACTAACACCATCACCACGAAACGAACGACCTTAAATATCAGTTAATGTGTAAATAAGTATTTCGGAACCTGTTTGAAGGAACCAAATGTTGCGCCACTCTTAGCTACGTTCCTACAACCTGTATCCTGTATAGCAGGGTAGGCGAAGAACCTGGGAACCTATTGCTTCGTACCTAGACACTCCGTTCCCAATAAGACACTTTCATTTCCCACTTCCTGCTGAATTCTGGAGGCATTGCGTGTATAAATAAAAAAAACACTTATCTTTTTAATGGATATTAATAGAAAAAAATCCGTATTCTTAGTCATACGGAAGTGTGGATTAAACCAACATTGATTTAGTAGCGATTCATTCACATCAATTAAAATCGACTTTAACGAGCCCTCTTCTTTTCCCGAAGAGAAATATATCGAATTGATTAAAGTTGATTTGTGTTTTATTTCCGTGAGAATTACGCTTATAATCGCATTAAAAAGAGATTGTCATATTCTAATTTTATCTACCAAAGCCTTTAGAAATAAAAACTACAAATACTGATTTAGAAAACGTATAAAAATTTGAACGTAGCAGGACTCGAACCCGCGCTCCTGGAAACCGACCAGGAAATTTTTATACGTTTTCTAAATAAGTATTGTTCTTTCCTTAGTGTGGATTTACTTTAAAAATGCTTAAAATAAAAATTACAATTTTCATATTAAATTAAATTAAATTAGCTTCATGCTGAATCCCGCACACAGGCAGAGGGTAGGCAGAGGGAACCTAGTGTTAAGACACTCCGTTCCCCACTTTCTGCCGAATTCTGGAGGCATTGCGTGTTGAGTGGCAGAACTCAACGCCGCGCTTAACCTCGACACCAGAGCGAAGAAATGGAAATATAAATTTAATAAGAAATTTTCAAATAATTTTCTTATATGATTATTTTTAAGAATTTTATAATATCTGTTCATAAATGTTGTTAGAATTCGTTTAATAAAAGTAGTTAAATTATTTTCACTCGCCGAGCTACGTCTCTTAACATTTTGCTTTAGCTTCACCTACAGCAAACGAACGTTACGTGACGTTAGTGTTGTCCGTCCCCAAAAACTTGTGCTCCCCATTTTCCGCTGAACTCTTACTACTGCGTGTTTAGTGGCGGAGTTCAACGCCACGCTTTTCCTGGATACCAACCAGAGGGAGAAAATGAAAAAATATTTCGTTGGAATTGAACCCACAACCGTAGTGTTTACAGTCGCACGTTTGTGTTACAGCGGCAAGACTGCCTCTTAAAATGCTTTATCTAAAACATAAAGGGAATGTCTTGACAATAGCTTTCATCTGCCTACTGTGCTATACGTGAAAAAGCGTGAAAGCATAAAATATTACCGCGGCTCCTTTCACCAGAACTGTCTTCCGAGCTGGTGGTGGCTGCTCGCGAGATCTATATAGTCATATAGATTTTTATTTTGATTCAATTAAAAGTGAATAAATAAATGAACCAACATAATATAATATGTAAATCTAAAAATTCTTTAATAATATAATTGATTTCAATTAACAAACTTAAGAATGGCACTACCCATAAGTAACTAATTAGTTACGGTTATTTTAACAACCAGTTATGGTAATGAGGCCAGTCGTGGGGCAGCGGCACAAAGTGTGACTGTAAAAACGACTGGTTGTGGGTTTGATCCCCACTCGAGGAGATGAAATATTTAATTAAATTTATATTTCCATTTCTTCGCTCTGGTGTCGAGGCAAAGCGCGGCGTTGAGTTCTACCGCTCAACACGCAACTCCTCTAGAATTCGGCAGAAAATGGGGAACGGAGTGTCTTAACACTAGGTTCCCTCTGCCTACCCTGTGAAGCTGATTTTAGTTATGGTAATTTTGACTTAACTTTTATATAAACTATCGTTCAATGAACAAGAATAAAGAGCTATAAGAACGAGTCTAAGAGATATGCACAAAATAGAAACAGGTTTATAGTATGGCGTCTGCAAATTCCTATTCTTTAGGTTAGATGACCGAAGCAAGCATTTTGCTAGAAGCTTTTTAGATATGCAAAATCTTTCGTTGTGGCACAAGCGGGCGTAAACGCGACAAGTAGTGAGTTCGACTCCCACTCGAGGAAATGAAATATTAAATAGTTTCATTTTCTCACTTTGGAACAGAGGCAAAGCGCGGCGTTGAGTTCTGCCGACCGACTTCACCCGGATCTCATAATCAGAATCTAACTAAACTTTTATCAAACTACCCTTGAAGTGTGTCTTTTGCAATAAAAAAAAATCGAAATCATTTAGCGTGATATTGAGTTATTCGTCCATTTGTCGCGTACATCGTTAATGCAAATTAAAAATTAAGACTTATATATTTTTATTTCTCATAAATATCATTATCAGAAATGGACTAAATTAAAATGGGACCACACACGGGAAGCACCAATTTTCAAATAAAAAAAGAATAATCAAAATCAGTTCACCTAGTCAAAAGTTCAGAGGTAACAAACATAAAAAAAATACAGTGTTAATTGATAATCTCTTCCTTTTATAGACTTTGGTTAATAACACCATCGCGATTAAGTGAAATAGTGTCTAACTATATCTCTATAGAATCTATACGGGTTCGATTCTCAATCGGTGGAATATTTGAAATTATTATGATATCCACAGTCTGTAAGGTAAAGTAAAAGTCCGCCACTGGATTCTGTCAATATTTTCCATTGAAATTAACGGAATATATGCAACAGAATCGAGTACAGTAAACTAATAGTCATATCGTGATTTTGTATTAAATTTAGTACGGCACAATTTAGAACGAGGCAGTCGTGGCAAAGTGGCTCATCGGTTTGACTGTACACGTGACGGTTGTGGGTTCGATTTCCACTCGGGGCAATGAATTATTTTCGTTTTCACGCCTAAGTTCTAAGTGTTGAGTTCCGCCAATTAATACATAATATCTCGATATTTGGGCCGAAAGAGATGAACGGAGTATCTCAATACTAGATTTCTTTTTACTTACTAAATACGTAATTATAGCGTAAAGCTATAAATAAAACTAGTTAAAAATCAACAAAAATCAATATATTTCATACAATATTTCCAACAAAAACCAAACAAATGACTAACTACAATAGCATTCACTATCAAGGACATCGTCTAGGAAAGTTTAATATAAAACATTATTTATAGAACGGTTAAGCGACAGGTAAAGTTCAAGGGCTAAAACTACCATTTTACTTCATACAGCGCAATATATAAAATGATAATAATATTTCGATATAGATCTCCACCAGGTGGACCGACGATCTGGTCAAGTTCGCGGGAAGTCGCTGGTTGTGGGAACTGATCTGCGTGGAGGTCCTTGAGGGAGGCCTATGTCCAACAGTGGGCGTTGAAAGGCTGACATAATGATGATGGTGATCATAGTTCTCTAAACATAAAAATAAAAGGACTATGTCGTGGTATATAGTGGTATCGTGCAGTAAACGCGGTGGTTGAGTTCCGATTATTTTTCGATTAGAAGACGAGCTAGGCGTCATCGTTTTTACCATTTAATAATGTGCCTAACCGCTATTAGCCTTTGACTTTATATGGTGAAAAGGTTTTTTTTTTATATTTTATTTTACATATGTCATCTATATGTCTGTGGTGGATGGTAAGTACGCACGGCACACGGCAAAGCAAATGCAGTTTTTACCCGTGTAAATTCCGATTTTGTGAGAATTCCGGGATAAAAAATAACCTGTATTGCTCAACAACTATATTTTATTTAACATCTGTCTCCCTGTTTATTAGCCAGAACAAACAGAAATACCATACTTTTTAATTATGATCATATTTTTAATTTTTTTGTTTGTTTTCTCGCATCGTATATAAATATTTGATCTATTTTAAATTCAATGAATTTTGTCGACGGATCAACAGTTGACTATGGATAGAGGACCTTAGTACCTATCCATTTTACCTCAAACGACCGACGATTCAACACTCGGGCTATATTTTTATCTGTGATTTTTTTTCAATATAGCTCAACAGTAGGCCTTTTATATAATGTATTATTTAAAAATTTTCGGCTTATACATTTAGGAAATAACATGGAAACAAAAATCGTTTTTAAATAAGCTAAATTTTATCAAAAACCTTCAGGGGCTGTAACGAAAAAAAATTACTGGTGATTTTTTTCCAGAAGTAATTTTAAAAACTACTAATATTAGTAATCATGTAACAGTATTCTTATTACGAGAATTAACTACACTTAAATCTATTTTTTTACATATTTACGTGTTAGCATTTCCAAATTTCAAGATTTATTAGTCGACAATTTTCATATATTACACTATACAAAAGGCCTACTATTGAGCCATGTCGAAAAAAATATCACGAGCGCAGACTCAAAAGTCGGGCTATATTTGTCAATTTCCATCAAATCCGAGTTTTTCCAAAAAATCATAAATTCTCAAATATCATCCGAACCACTGAAAATCGGCTCACATATGTACATGGGCGTGAAATGAATAGGTACTGAGGTCCTCTACCCATACACAACCATTGATCCGTCGATCGCGTTACATCCTGTATAGTATATATAGTTATAAACAAAACATACAAAAAAATAATAATAATATATTTTTTCAAAATTTCCTACGACGTTTAAGTAAACATTGCGTTTCTATCTTAATTTATAATATCAAAATATAAATATCAGCTTCACGCTGTATCCCCCGCACACAGCAGGGTAGGCAGAGGGATCCTAGTGTTAAGACATGCCGTTTCCCACTTTCTGCCAAATTCTGGAGGCATTGCGTTTTAAGTGGCAGAACTCAACGCCGCGCTTAACCTCGACACCAGAGTGAAGAAATGGAAATATAAATTTAAGTAAATATTTCCTCTCCTCTAATGGGAATCGAAGCCACAACCAGTCGATTTTACAATCACACTTCGTGCCACGACTGGCCCCAATCTGGCCTGGCGTTAATTTAAAGCCTTATAATATCGATTAACAGAAATTAATCAAATGCTGAATCACAATTTCTATTTTATAATGACATCGTTAACTAGCTAAATCTAATAAATTTAATATTGTCATTAAAACAAATACATAAGTTAAATAAGTAAAGTGAGTTCAAGGGTATGAGAAGCCGGTCAAGTGCAAACCTTGCGTATAGAACTCTTGCAATCGTAATAAACGGCTTAAATGTATATAAATAGAATAAACGCTAGTGACATAATATGATTTGTGGTTTAAAATTATAAAGCATAGAGATTTTTTTCTTTTTTTTTCTGTATAATTTGTTGACTATGATATGATATCATTTTACGGATTTTAATTCTAATTTAATTTTAATTTTATGCGTATTTCTTGAAATTTCTTTTAAATAAATTTATATATTAATAGTGTTGTTTCGTTGTCGACATAAATATTTAGGCTGTTATCGTAAACGTTATCAGCTTTATTTAAAAAAAATATTTAGGCTGCTAATTTTGCGAATATGTAAAAATTGGTAGCTATAGTAATAATATACTCATAATATATTAACTTAAAAAAATATACTATAAAAAGTTAGTACAATCATAATTCAAAAAGCGAAAGTTTTAATTTGTTCGTACAAATAAAAAAAATATAATATTATTTTCCATATCCTGCATTTAGTAGGGAAGGATGAGGGAACTTCGTTTTTCACTTTAATATTCGAGACATAGCGTGTTGAGTAGCAAAATTCAACGCCGCGCTTTGTCCTGTTACTAGAGTAAAGAAAACATTTCGTTTCCCCAAGCAAGAATCGAACTCATAACTGTCACGTTTACATACAGACACTACGACGATAATTCTATTAAATTTTGTTTTAAAATATTATAAGCTAAGTGTTCTAGTACATGAAAAGCCTATTATAAATAAGGAAAATTGTAGAGTCATTATAGAGTTAGAAACAGCATACAAAATAATATTAAAAAAAACCCCCAAGTTAATATTACAATACATTGAATTAAATTCTTATTCTTTATTCATACAAAAAATAACCGTTCACTTTTTATATTGTTCCACATACATATCGCATTTTCGGCATAAAATTTCCTGATTACTCACACAAAATTATAAAGAAAACAATAGTCAATTGAAAAAAAATATATATTATCATAAAATTAGTTTATATTTAATAGTTAAACTTACCATAATATTAAAGAAAACCAGTTAAAAACACAAAAATTCCAGCACAAAAGTTTTTAAAGTTTGTAATAAAGTTTATTTATATAGATTATCTGTGAGAACGACGCATGCGCAGCGTTGGCCGAACGCGGTCTGACTGTCGGTTTTCGCGCGAGAGCCTCTAAACGACGTATACGATGTGGGAATTGTGGTAAACAAAAGGTTTTTGATATAATGTGCTAAAATAATTAGTGTTTTATAGAGATAATAGAATCGTCCTTTTTTGTATTGATGGAGGATATTTTTGAATGTTATTATTTGGTTATAAATTCAAATCTCGATATTTGGCGGTGGCGGTAAATAAAAATAATTGAAGACTGATTGGCTTTTGACTATATAAATACTCTTTATCTACACAGCAAAATTTAGATATGGGAAGATTATCTTCTTATTATTATTTTTACTTCATCCTGTATCCTGCATTAAGCAGGGTAGACAGTGGAGGGCAGGGGAGAGAGGGATTGTTTAAACACTACGTTGACCGTAAATATACCGGATAATTTTCCAAACTTTTGAGTTAAACAGCGGAGCTCAACACCGCGCCTTGTCGTTTTACCAGAGCAAGGAAGAAACTTAAACCTTCCACCCCCCAAGTAGATATCTCAAATCAATGGTATTTATTTCTAACAACCCCTGCTTCACTCTTGTACAACACATTCTATATTAATGTGCGCATCGAATGACCTTCCTTCCGTGATCATTTCGTGTCGCTTGGAAGGCTTCGCTTTTTTTCGAAAACACCAATACGAGTATACAGCGATAGCCATAGTATTGTTAAAATTTGCTTTATTTGTAAAATATTCGCTCGCTTCGCTCCATATTAAACAAATTATTATGTTTGTTCTTGATAGGGGAATGAAAGGAGGTCATCATCGACAAGAGGCTGTCGTGAAACAGTGTAACAGTGCGTGACTCCAAACGCGACGGTTGTGGGTTCGATTCCCATTCAGGGGAATGGGTTAATTTTATTTCCTTACTCTGTTTACAAAATACAACGCGACACTGTGTTCCGCCACTCAATACATACAATCTCGAAAATTGCGAAGCGGATAATATGGAACGAAGTACCTTGCTTATGCGGGATACAGTGTGAGGGTAAAAATATCATCATCGATCTTTAAAATATTATAAAAAAAATAGTATATAGAACTTCTAAATACTGTAATATTAAAACTGTAAATTGATATTTTCTTCATTCTTAAATTACAGAACCTTTCTAAAAGTTTCGGTGTTACTTTTCGAAAGACTTGAACATTTTATATTGAATAAGAATATACTGAATAGTTACGATATTTTTGTATAAATCCCAAGATCTTTATTCTTTAATATTACTAATAATTAAAAAAATAACTTCATAAATAAATCTCACATTTAATAGTAGGTACTTCTCATTGTTTCATATTACTAATGAACAAAATATATTGAATTTGTGCATCGATTGTCATAATTTTTTTTATTAAAGTTGTGGTTTATCTTATGCCGTATATATGAAAAAAGAAACTAAAAGCTGTGTATGACACGAGTTACATTCTACGTGACTGAGGTAACTTCAGCCTAGAATAGTAGTACAACATCGAAATTAAATCTTACGAAACGAACCTGTAACCTCCGTATATAATAAAAAATCCAACAAAACCATTGCGCAACGTTAGTCTAACAAGATAACATAATAAGTATAGTATTACTTAAAGATGTTTGACATATCCGAATGAATGGGAGTGCGGGGCAGTAAGTGACGCTCCGGTGCACCTGCGTAGGTAGAACAAAACCACGATCACTTGTTACTCGACGTAGAATATATGTATATTTATGTGTGTTTACGTATGTGAGGGTAGTCGTGGCGCAGTGGCACAGGTGTGTGACAGTAAACGCGACAGGTTGTGGATTCGATTCCCACTGAAAATATTAAATATTTCATTTTTTCGCGCCGGTGTTGAGTTAAAGGAAGGTTCTGAGTTCTGGCACTCAACACGCAATGCTTCTAGAATTCAACGATTTCGGAAAGTGGAAAGCGGAGTGTCTTAAGTCGTGTCTAGGCTCCATCTGCCATTTGACATTTCGCTGTGGTTATACGTCTATTGAAATATTGTTATTAAATAGCATAGCGCTGATCAAATACCTATAAGTACACCTTTGTGGATTTTGTAAACTAAAATTTGATAGTTTATTAATATTATTAATTATCTAGTAGATGCTGACCCACTGATATCCTTAATAAGATAATAATGAAATATATATACGATAGTTAGGGAGTCTACTACGTCGAAATTATTTATAATTTTTCCATTCTGGCAAATTTAGTCACTCAACATGCTACTCATAATTTTTGATTATCCTTCCTGAAGGCGAAACATTTTACCATAATTTTGATAACTATTACAAAATAAACTTTTTTTAGTTTCACGCTATATCTCGAACATAGCAGGGTAAGCAGAGGGAACCTAGTGTTAAGACACTGTGTTTCCAATACAAAACTCAAAGTTACTCTTTGTTTTTTCAAAGATATTGTCAGTGCGAGAGAAAGAAAATAATTCATTTGCAACACGAAGCGACTTTAAAAATAACTTACGCTTAATAAAATTCTCATTAAATACCACTCTTCAATGAAAGTTGTTCTTCCCACATTGAAAATATTTCATAGTCCAATATCTTACAGAATGCAGTTAACAAACAGGCTTATAAAATATGTGTTGTGGGTATCTATTCTATAAATTAAACGGCATTATCGTATTTATGGATAATATTTTAAAAAATTCAACCAGCTTCACGCTGTATCCAGCATACAGCAGGGTAGGCAGAGGGAACATAGTGTTAAGACACTTCGTTCCCTATTTTCCGAAATTTTCGGGATATTGCGTGTTGAGTGGCGGAACGCAAGGCCAGAGCGTAGAAATGAAAATATTAATAAATAATAATTTATTTTTTCGAGTGGGGATCGAACCCACAACAGTCGCGTTACTGTCTCAACCTGTTACCTTGTACTCCTGTGCCACGACGATCTCTATCATATTTTACATTACTAACAAAAACATATCTCGATAGACGGTTCAACGCTTAGGTGTATGGTCATCCTTTTTTTGTAGTGTTTGTGATTATTTAGAAAAAAAAAAATCCTCTTAAAGAAAATTCAAAAAAATCCCTTCAAAGTAGCTCTCGTACACCAGCCAGAAAAATCGATAGGTTAATTTTTTTTTTTTTTTTATTTAATTTTAACAAACAATTATAAGGAGAAAAGAGCTGTAAATCATTACTTTATAATAATCGCTCATAACAAAAAAAAATATCACCTCGTTAAAAATCCAAATATTTTTTTTAACAAGAGGCCGTATTGACGCAGGAGGACAAGCGTTGGAATGTAAAAGCGGCAGTACCATTAGGTAATTATTTTTTAAATTATTAAATGCGGAAAAAAAATGATAAAATTAAATAGAAATATACATTTAAATAAATATTTAATTTCCTCTAGTGGAGATCGAACCCACAACCAGGCACATTTACAGTCACATTTTGTGCCTTGCCCCACGGCTGGCTTCACTTTTTTATGAACTTTCATGATAGATGATAGAGATCGTCGTGGCACAGGAGTACAAATTAAATAGAAATATACATTTAAATAAATATTTAATTTCCTCTAGTGGAGATCGAACCCACAACCAGGCACATTTACAGTCACATTTTGTGCCTTGCGCCACGGCTGGCTTCACTTTTTTATGAACTTTCATGAAATCCATATCAGCTTTTCCAAATTAATTCCAGTTAAAATTTTAACAATCATCAGTATTCTTTAA
Source organism: Heliconius hermathena (assembly GCA_013403705.1). NCBI lineage: Eukaryota > Metazoa > Arthropoda > Insecta > Lepidoptera > Nymphalidae > Heliconius > Heliconius hermathena. The sequence goes on along the minus strand of JAAIXJ010001769.1, from coordinate 858,045 downwards.
TGAGAGCGAATCGAAACAAAAAGGTCACATTACTTTCGCGTTGGCCGATTCGTATGGTCACGAATTTCGGTGAGCGAGACGGCTGTATACAGATTTTGGTAGAGTAAGAGAGACGGCAGATACAGGTTATGCCTCTCACAGGCTTTCTCACGGTGTTTCGTTATGATATGTTTTTGAACAGGGCTTTTTAATGTATGGAAAGTCATTTTATGGGGTATATCTATATGAATAATTTGTTAAATATTTTTGCTAAGAAAAAGTGAAATTTTGATCGACGTTTTTGTTTTAAACATCTATCATCCTGCTCGCGGCTTCGCCCGCTTCAAGTAAATGATTAGTTATTTACTGATCTTAATGATGTTCGTTTCGTTTAAAATTATTTTACAAACAATATCAATAAAATAAGACCTAAAGTTTCAGTCAATTCAATAAAATAAATATTTAGTAGCATTTTTGTAACAACACTGTATCGATGAATATACATATGTAACTACATGACCTACTACATTAAATATTGATCTAAGTAAATCTAAAGTAAAAGTCAAAGTTTGTATAGCCGAAAAGAAAGCAAAATTTATTTCAAAAAAATGTTTCTACGATTAATAAAAAATAATTTTAAATTTTTTTCTAACCAAAAAAAATAATTTGATTTTAATAGAAATAAAAAATAAATCAGCTTCACACTGTATCCCGCACACAACAGGGTAGGCAAAGGGAACCTTGAGTTCACCTTGAGTTGGAGACACTCCGTTCCCCACTTTCCGCCGAATTCTGAAGGCATTGCGTATTGAGTGGTGGAACTCAACGCCGCGCTTTGCCTCGACACCAGAGCGAGAAATGGAAATATTACATTTAAAGAAACATTTCATGTTCACGAGTGGGGATCGAACCCACAAACATTGGATTTTACAGTCACACTTTGTGCCACTGCGCCACGACTGGCTTTTTGTTTTATTTTAATCTTGGTTCATAAATACATACGACCCCACAACAAACCGTCCCTGACAAAGTACCAAACATACACTATTACACGCTGTAATTGCTATAAGCGAGTTTAAACAACGATAAGGCTTTTTAACATCGCATTACGATCTCAAAGTCTATAAAAGCTTTATTATAGTAAAAGGGGAAATAATTTGATGGGAAACATGGCTTATGGCCATGGCTTATAAACATGGCCAAATAAAAGAATGTTTTCAATAAGAAAATAATTTTGAAATATTAGGTTCTGGTTAGAGGCAAAAGCAAAGGCATTTAACTCACAATGCCTTCAGAATTGGCGGACTTTCCGCCAATTGAGGAGGAAGGAGAATGGAAGTGGTAACGGAGTGTTTTAATAAGTTCCTAGGTTCTCTCTGCCTACCCTGCTATGTGCGGAATACATCATGATAGTTTCACGCTGTATCCCGCAAATTGAAATAAAATTAACTTCTTTTTTGGTTGTTACTATTTCTTATGATATACAGCGATTCTTAACGAGGATGTATGTATAATTTAAAATATATAATTTATATTTATTATGTCAATCAACCATTTCGACGTACTAATTATTAGATGTACAGCGAAATCGCATGTACAGCTACTCTTATATATATAAAGATTTTATAAACGTATAAAGTAAATTTATATAAATAACGGGTCACAAAGTGTGACTGTAAACATCACTGGTTATGGGTTCGATCCCCACTCGAGGAAATGAAATATATATTTAAACTTATATTTCCATTTCTTCGCTCTGGTGTCGAGATAAATCGCGGCGTCGAAATCCGCTACTCAACACGCAATGCCTTCGGAATTCTGCGGAAAGTGGAGAACGGAGTGTCTTAACATTAGGTTCCCTCTACCTACCCTGCTGTGTGCGGGATACAGCGTGAAGCTGAAAATAAATAAATAAATAAATAGCTGTTAAAGGTTTTTTCCAATACCTTATGTAGTGTACATTGGAATTTATCGTTATCAATATTCAATTTGCGTCTTAGCTCTACATTGGAGTCGAGAAAAACATGAAGGCAATTTACCTTGTTCATAATCATTATATTTATTCTTAGCTCGTGCTATTTTAAAGAACTCCTTATTAATTTATTATAAGACATTTAAAAATCAATATTTTTATATAGGATATTTGTTGAGGGCTCCATGAGAAGGGACAGTCTCAGCCTGATTATTAACGTGTAGGTTGTATGTTCTCTTATAAATGGTTCATTTGAAATTAAATTAAATCAGCTTCACGCTGTATCCCGCACACAGCAGGGTAGGCAGAGGGAACCTAGTGTTAAGACACTCCGTTCCCCACTTTCTGCCGAATTCTGGTGGCATTGCGTGTTGAGTGGCAGAACTCAACGCCGCTTAATTTGAAATTGTTGTAATATTATATATAGTTACCGAATAATCATATTCGGAGAACTTAAAACGAAGTGTTTTGACAATAGGTTATTTCCGCTTACTCTACTGTGTGTACCGGCTTTCCGTGTAAGCCTGGTAAAAGCCTATTAATTAAGCAAATTATCTGGACAGACAAGAAGCCTTCTTAAACAACTTTGAGTACTAGAGAATCAATACGAGATGGTGTTGCCATAGCAACGTGTATGCCACTTTATAAACATAAAACTGTAAATATTTGTAGCATTCTTTAAAGTGTTATTGCACACTAAGGAAAGAAAATTATATGATAGTGTGTGTAATATTTTATTTATTGACTTAATGGCGTCCAAAGGTTTTGCTTCACGTATTAATATGTAGATATATATGTATTCATATTTAATTTTGGTCAATATAATATTTTATTTTAAACTTTCGAATAGTATAAAAATGTACATAAGGGAAAAACAAAAAATGCTTTTAGCAGGTTTACACTCTACTTCGTCGATATGTTTTTTTTGTCTCTATTTTCTTTTTCTACACCTTACACTAAAATTAGCTCACATTCCATAGAACATTACACGTCAAGAAGACGAACGCAAGACAGTGTACGCTTCCGCATTCCAAGACATCATAATCTTTGTCAATTGTACGATTTACATAAATATTTCTGCATAAAATGTACTTATATGTACCTGCATTCTATGTTTTTTTCTATTCTGTTCTTTGATTATGGCGTTCTTAACGTGCTTGTTAAGAAAATTAAATCAGCTTCACCTGTATCCCGCACACAGCGGGGTACGCAGAGGAAACCTAATGTTAAGACACTCCGTTCCCCACTTTCCGCTGAATTCTTGAGGCATTGCGTGGTGAGTGGCGGAACTCAAAGCCGCGATTTTGCCTCGACGCCAAAGCGAAGAAATGAAAATCAAAATGTAAATAAATATTTCATTTCCTCGAGTGGGGATCGAGCCCACAACCAGTCGATTTACAGGCACTCTTTGTGCCCCCGCGCCACGACTGGCCTTAATCTCTCTGCCTGTTGAGAAAGAATATTACTTTTTAGGAAGAAAAAGAGAGAATGTTACACAATAGAATAATGAGTGTTAAAAAGAGATACAGTCATTATCTTATAACAATGTGTTGAAATACATCTGTTATGGTACAGCCAAGGAAATAATATGCAAAATTTCTACACTTGGTGTCGGTCACGACGTGAACGGTCGTGAGAGACGAATGGATTCGATTTATTGACATTAGTGTATGTATTGTTTCTTAATGTATTAATGAGATATGAACTCTGAGACTGAGACTGAGGCCAGTCGTGGTGCAGCGGCACGAAGTTTGACTGTAAAATCTACTGGTTGTGGGTTCGATCCCCACTCAAGGAGATGAAATATTTACTTAAATTTATATTTCCATTTATTCGCTCTGGTGTCGAGGTTAAGCGCGGCGTTGAGTTCTGCCACTCAACACGCAATGCCTCCAGAATTCGGCAGAAAGTGGGGAACGGAGTGTCTTAACACTAGGTTCCCTCTGCCCTATCTGCAGCTGGTCCTATCTGCCCTGCTGTGTGCGGGATACAGCGTGAAGCTGATTGATTGATTGAGATATGAACTAACGGTTTTTATCCGTTAATAATAAAACGGAACTAACGGACAAAGTTTAAAAGTTTAAACCTTTACACTTTTTATGTGTAAAGGTTTAAACTTTGAAATTTCCGTTTGTTCGTAAACGTTATTTGAGTTTTGGATTTAACTTTTAATATAAAAGATTTATGGGAAAAGTGAACATTTAAATATCCAATACAGGTAGCACTATATATAAGTTGTGTTGGATAATAGATCAATCAATGTTATAATATTGACTGAAATAAACATTAATTTACTTTATATTACTTTTAAATTAAAAACTTAAATCAGCTTCACGCTGTATCCCGCACACAGCAGGGTAGGCAGAGGGAACCTTGTGGAAATCGAAGTGATTTAACTTAACACTAAGTTCCTTATGCAAAAAAATATTTTTAAGCTCCATTTTACAATAGTTAAGTAAAAATTGGATTAAACTTCGCTACTCAACACGTAAAAAGAACTCATAATCAATAAAATGTGTCACCGGGTTCCTTTTTATAATATTTTGAAAAAAATCTTTAACTCGATATAAGTTTTCATATAAGTATATATCGAGTTATAGATTTTTTCTATATTTTTTCTATAGCTAAATAGTGCTTCTAATATTTTTTTACTTTTAATTTAATTCTAATATCTTTTTTAAAATAAAAGAACTAGGGAAAAAATAGTTTTTCAGCGAAAAGACTATTAATTTCAGACAACAATTAAAATTAGAAACCTAATAAGAAATAGAAAATCTTAAATTTCTAGATAGATCTGTACTTCTATAATGACTTTTACGGCAGTTCTACAAATTGTTACGCTTTTTGTTAAAAACAAAACATCGATTTGACCGCATATAATCTATTTTGTCACGCCCCAAATTTGATTATGGGAAATTCTTTATAGGAATCTGTACCCAAAGGCTGTAGTTTTAGAAGATATTGAAAAATAGTCTTTAAATTTTAGGAAATAAGATAACAAATACTTAAATAATTGTTTCGTGCTATTACACAGAGTAAACTAATTATAGATATGCTATGTTTATTCAACCAAAACAAAAGCAACTTTATTTTTAATTTGTTAATAATATTGAAAATAATAGTAGCGTTATTAAAAGCTTATAAAATTTTTGTTGACGGTATTTACATATGCTAGTTTTTATAGAGACATATTATGAACCTAATTTATTTATTTTTTTACGAAATTTATTTTTCATTCCAAAATTGGCATTAAAACAAATAATTTGACAAAGTAAAAAAGTACCGAATAGTACATTTATTTTAGACTATAAATAACTCTTCTCCATAGTGGAATGTGAAGTGATATGCGACAACAGTCCCAGCTAATAAACCTACAGTTATGAGCGTAGGAATAAAGAAGTCCAGGTCGTCCGCTCCCACCCAGAATAATCACGTGCCCACCCCAGAAATTGTACTAAAAATAACCTTGAAAAAATATTCATTTACACGAACATATTTATTTGAAGCTAAAGTCTAGAGCTACTGGAAAGTATCTCTAGACACGCCCATGCCCATAGACATATTACATAAAAAAACTTCAAATTATTCTGTAACAGCTTACTCTATTCCTTTCGCTCGTCACGTTGACGTAGTTGGTACTTAACGTTTTTTTTTTACTTATAAACGTACGTTAAGGATAATTCCTTAAGGGAGGAATGCTAGGAATCATTTTTTTAACGCTTTAGGGAGGTAATTAGATCCTCATCGTGTATCCCCAGTGGATAATAAAAGAACGGAGCACCACGGTCTGTGGTGCTTGTGGGTTTGAATCCCACTCGGGAGCTATAAAACATTTTAATGAACCTGATCTGGCAAGAAAAAGCACGGTGTTGATTTCAGGCAGTAGGCAATTTGGCCCGAAAGTGGAGAACAGAGTATCTATACACTAAATCCTTTAAGCTTATCTATATATATAAAAGGACGTGTACCTGACTGACTGAGGTAAGACGCACGCACAGCCGTAACCGCTGTGCGTAGAACCGTGAAATTTGGACAGATGTTTATTTTCATAATCTGGACATCCACTAAGAAGGGATTTTGAAGAATTTTAACCTTAAAGGGATGAAATAGGGGTTGAAAGTTTGTATGGATTTTTTTTTAAATCGGCACCGATTTTCATAAAATTTGAAATTCAGACTTTTAAAAATATTTCATTGAACACGTGTTTCATGGTTTTTTAAAATTCACCCCCTAAGGGTTTAAATAAGGGGTTGAAAGTTTGTATGGAAATATCTTCAAATCGCCACCGATTTTTATAAAAATTTAAATTCAGACTATTAAAAGTATTTTATTGAACACGTGTTTCGTGGTATTTTTTAGAGTTCACTCCTAATGGTGCAAATACGCGGGCGAAGCTGCGCGCGCCCACTAGTCAACAAGATATATTGAGGCACTCATTTTATATAATGTAGGCAAATGATTTCCAATTTCATAATACGAATCTTAAGTTTTAGCTTAACTGCAATAATTTCATTTAGACTACAATTTTGTTGAGTACTATTTCCTGTATAAACTGTATTTTTTTAGCTTCACGCTGTATTCGCATATAGTAGAATAGACAGGCCTCTGCCACAATCTAGTGCTACGACACTCCGCTCCACTTCCATTCCCGATTTTCTGTTGAATTCTGGAGGAATTGGGTGATGAGTGGCAGAGCTTGGACTTGCCGCCTTATGAGAGCTGGAAAAGTAAAGTATTGATTTCATTTAATCGAGTGAGGATCGACCCTACAACCTGTAGCTTCTACAGAGTGGCCTCAAATGACTATAAATATTTGAATGTCTAATACAACCTATGTATTATCATAAATCGTTATGTAAATGCTTATTATATAGGTATACATAGATGTCCTTGTCCAAAATATATGTGTAGAATAAGTTGTTTGTTTGGTAAGTAACAATATTTAAAGCTTATTGTTATCTATTTTTTTTTTTTGCTTCAATTTTTTTGTTTTTTTTTGCAACTGTATCGCGCATATAGCAGCGTAGGCAGGGAGAACCTAGTGTTGAAACACTCCGTTTCTCACTTTCCGCCGAAATTACTGCCGCGTCTTCGCCACGACAGCCCAAATTTTTAAATGTGAAACATAAAAAAGGATAGGATACAATTAACGGCAGCTGTAGTTCGATCAGTTTCAGGAAATTAGATTTACTATGGACACTTTTTTCTATTTCACTTATGTCAATACAGGATGAGAAGTCAATGAGAACCTAGTGTTGAGACACTGTTCTTCACTTTCCGTTTAATCTCCAGCTAAAACGTGTTGAGTGGCGAAACTCAATACCCTTTATTTACGAGATCGGAAGAATGAATGTAATAATACTGCCCGAGTAGGTTCCAAACCTACAACCATCTCGGTATGGAAAATCTCCTGTTAAGTCATGATGGCGTGAACTACTTGTGTAATGTAATATTTGAACTCATAATCATTTTAAAATAAATAAAATTAGATTCACGCTGTATCCCGCACACAGCAGGGTAGGCAGAGGGAACCTAGTGTTAAGTCACTCTATTCCCCACTTTCTGCCGAATTCTGGAGGCACTGTGCGTTGAGTGGCAGAACTCAACGCCGCGCTTTGAAAAGCAGAGAGAAGAAATGGAAATATAAATTGTCATTTTGTTTTCAAATTGACAATTTATTATCTTCATCATGTGAAACACTAGAATGATTAACACATATATTTGTAACCAGAGAGCACTAAGTAATGACTTTTAGAAAAAAATACTATAAAAAATTACATAAAAATGTATAAAATATAACTTAAAAAGTTGAATAAGGTTGAAGTTTGTATGAAATTTTGTAGCTTTGAAAATGTCTAATAGGAACATCTAAAACTACGTGAGCAAAGCCGAGAGCTGAATGTTAGTCTTATATTATATGTTGATTTGTGACACGCTCGTGTCGGCTTCGCGAAGCTGTGCTGTTCTCACGGTAAAGGTACTGACAGTACTGTACGTCAATGTGTGCTAGGGTGACAAGCATATCAGTTTTTTTATTATTTATTATTTTAGTCATTATCCAATATTTTTTCGAGGCGAAAGAGGTATGTAGAGACTGTAGCGTTTGGCGCTCCATTCTCTCTGACTACCCCGCTAGGGATAAAGCGTGAAGTTACGTTCAGTTAAGTATTAAATATTTTTTATATGTATATGTATATTATCGTATGTATATTTTGGGATATATAAGAAATTAATTATTATATGAACTAGGATAATTTCTACTTAGAAATTTGATATTTATATTTTTTCATCTATTCAATCTAAAAAATTTCTACTGAATAAGATTTAATTGTCTTTTCACCGTACATTAAATAGAATGCTTATTAAATAGATAAATAGATGTTGAGTATAACTTACAGTTGATTTGTGAATCTTTACTTCTTTTGTTTCCCAGTCTCGAGTATGTCGGAGGAATGCAAATCATTTTGTCAATGCCTTACTTAGGCAGTAAATTAAATTAGAAGCTTAGATTATAAACTTGTACACTATATTTATCAAAATATATATTTTTTTAACTTTATGATGTATCTCGAAAGGAGCTTCGTAGGCTGAGGGAACCTACTGTAATGACGTCACCCACTTAACGCCAAAATTCCGAGACATTTTGTGTTGAAAGGAACTCAACGTCGCACTTTGTCTTGTTACCAGGGCGAGAAAATTAAATAATTCATTCCCCGAGGCGAAAGTGAATACAAAACCGTTCTCGTTTACAGTCAGATGCCGTAACGAGCACGAAATAAAAAAATTAAATTAAAAAAAAACAAATAACACAAATATTTATAATGCTTTATATAGTCGCCCTAGTGATTATAATCACATCGCCGTTGATTCATCCCACACAAATCTTCGCGTTAGATTAGGGCCGCTCGTCCTAGAACAAAACTGGTATAGATAGATATCAGTCAGTCATTATCTGTATCTCGATTCTCGATAGCCTTGTGTAGATATAATGTAGTTTTAGAGTTTTATGTGGGTATTTGCGAAAAAAAATATTTAATACTTTTTTTAGCTTCACGCTGCATGCTGTACAAAGTAGGGTGGACCTGGGAACCTGTTCAGTTTCCCATTTTCCAAGAATTCTGGAGCCATTACGTGATGAGTGTCGCGTTTACTGTTACACGCTTGTGTACCTGCGCCACGGATGGCCTCAAATATAATACTAAGATTAAATAAGTTTTAAACATAATAATTATATATAGCCTCGACTATTAATCTTAATGTAATTAGTTTTTGAGACCATCGTGTCGTAACAGTACAGTGGCTGGCCGTAAATGCGAAAGTCGTGCTTTCGATTAATAGTCGGCGCAATTAATTATTTTCATAAAGCATTATTAAGTTTGTACTGTAACTTGCAAATGTATGATATGCTGTGGTTAGTGACTTCAAAGTAATTTTTATTTTTAGAAAAAGTGTGACACATTTATTATTATTATGGCAAGACATTTAACTTCTATTAGTCATAGCTAATTCAAATATGTTTTTGTCAATGTGCTAATTGTTAGTAGTAAGTACTAAAAGCCATTTTAGTACTTACTGTTATGAAAAGGATTTTGAAATAAAATAATTATGTATATTGACTTTTTCAGTGTCCCTCTATATCAGCAGTACACCTTTGTTGTAAACAACACTAAACGTCTTACGCTTCTTACACTACCGAGTGGAAATCGAATCCACTACTTTCATGTTTACATTGAAAGGCCACTACGCCTCGACAGCACCAATGTACTGAATGATGAGTTGAAAAAGTATATGATAGTTCAATAATTAATATTATCAACTGGACACTGTAAATGCATTTAAAATCATTCATTCTTTACAAAAAAAATAAAATTTAAGATGAATTTTATAGGTTTACTTTTTTAAGTACGAAATCTAATTGAGTGATCTGCATTAAGAGATTATTTAATTAATTTTAATACAGAGCCATCTATTAAGAAATTATGGCAAACATTATAAAGGCAGTAGCTGTCAACTTTCAATTCTTATTCATAGATGGCGCAGTTTATATCGCACAACTCATACTACAGCCATCTATATTTTTTTATCCAAAACTTTTGTTTTCACTATTTTCTAATAGGCAGCGCTTATATAAAATATAATATGGAACAGTAAATAGTATTTAGTTGTGTAAATTAGACGAAATTTCACATATGTTTATTATATCCATACTAATTATTAATTATTACTACAAAATTTAATGATTATAAGTAACTTAGAAATAGTACTACTATGTATGTACTAACATATACCGAGTCGTCTGTTGTTCGAGCGTTTCGAATTCGACCATCGAGGTTTGCATACCAATTTTATGATTGCCAGAGGGAACGAAACGCCGCGCTTTGTCTTGTTCGGAGAGCGAGGAAACGGAAATATGAAATATTTCATTTACCCGAATGGGAATCGACCCCCAAACAGTCGCGGTTACACAATGCGGTAAAGATAGAGACGTGGTCGGAAAGCGAAAAGGTTGACGAAATTAAGTTTGCGGGCAATATATACTCGTAGTAATATTGTATGAAATTAAATACTTAATAAATAAACTACCATTATAAATTAAATTTAGGGTCGTAATGGTTTTTGTTTTGTAATATATCTAAATGTTACATATCTTTATATTTGTAATTATTATTTCTTAATATCTTCATTTCCTCGCTCTGGCACCAAAGCAAAAGTCCGGTGTTGAGTTCCGCCACTTAACACGCAATGCCTCGAAAAATTCGGCGGAAAGTGGGGAACGGAATGTCTTATCACTATGTTCCCTCTACCTACCCTGCTGTGTGCGGGATACAAGCGTGAAGCTTATTTATATACCTATAAATTATCAATTTTTAGTTTTTTTATTAACATGAAGCTTAAACGCTCGTATCTTTTGATTGTATTGACTAGTCGTTGAACAGACAGCGGACAACGGATAACTGAATTGGATAATTCATATGAGGGTATTTTTCCTTTTGATATATACCTACAGCATATAATGTAGCTACTAAAGAAAATACATTTCAGATTAAATTAATTATTTATTTATACTGCGTTTGTCTGCATCAAGCCTGATGAGCGTTGATGCGGTCTATGGTGATGTAGGCTTGCCTAACGAAGTTAAAAGTGAAAATCAAATAATTTTATTCAAAATAAGAAGTTACAGTGAGCGGTAAGAGAGGTAGGGGGAGACCTCGGTTGACCTTCGAAAACACAGTATCAAAGATACTGGAGGAAGGTCACGTAAAAAGCATGAGGACTCCCCGGGGGGCATGTATGAAGAGGTTGATGACAGTGGACGAGGCGAAAGAGGTATGTAGAGACCGTAGCGTTTGGGGCTCCGTTCTCGCTAACTACCCCGCTAGGGATAATGCGTGAAGCTAGTTTAGTTTAGTTTATAAGAAGTTAGAAGCTTAATTTTTTGGACATCAAATAATTTACCACCAGTTCAGACCTGAAAAGAACAGGCGCAAGAAACTCAGCAAGATTTTTTTAAAATCTATTGTTTCCAGATTCACATTTACTTATTAGTAATAATGTTTTTAAAGACATTCTGTATGCCATAGGAAATACAAACGCCAGTAATAAGTTAAATTCTTTCACTGTGTAAATGAAGAATGCAATATCAAAGCGTTTCCAATTACGTACTAGCACATGCCAAACCATATAATCCAACTTATTTTCTAGACATAAAAATATTTTGATTATACTTGAAAAAGATTTAAAAGCTTCCAACCATCGTTTCAGAACTTTAAATCTAAGGCTGAAATCGTTGTAGGGTAGAGTGTAACAGCGTAACAGCGTACAGACTGGCGATGTGGAGATCGTGGATTCGATTCCCTTCAGGGGAATGAACTCTTGTGTTAAGAAGCGTGTGACACATCGTCAAGCCGCCACTCGCAATTTCTCGAAAAATTGAGCATAATGTGGGGGAGCTGAAACTCTTAGAACTAGATCCCAGTGCCTACTCTTCTATATTTATTTTAAGAAAAAAAATCGTAATAAAAATAAAAATGACTAAAAATCCCAACTTAAAATCGATCTAATCATATAAATCAATAATAAATCTACAAAACACAATCAACCATCTAAAATAGAAGCAACGATCGTTACAGATTAGCTACCATACATTTCAATTTCTATTATGTTGTTTATAATCTTTGTTTATTGAACTACTACAATAGGTTTTAACATCACAAAGGGATAATGACCGACTTTGGGTCATAGATATATTATTTTTTTTTAAATTTTATATTTAATTTTTTAAATACGTGACTAAGCATAGACATTCATCTGACCGTAAAAAGTGTTATGTCAGAGCTGTTTAGTTTATATTTTGTATGATAAAATGGGTGATTTATGGATGGATCGTTACCGCTGTGGAAATTTAATTGAGATATTTTAATATACTATTGTATTTTTTATGAAACTATATCTATGACTTTTATGTAATAAGAGAGAATGTAATAAGACCAGAGATAGAAAAAGAAAATATTTCCTTCACCCGAGTAGAAATCGAACCCACAACCTAACTTACATTAAGTAACGTTACATTAAATTGTAATGAAATTATAATTTGTCACTGTAATAAAATTTAAATTATAAATTCAAAATATTCTTTATCCATATAGACTTATGCAAGCATTTTAATTCACTAAATGAACATAAATTTACATTATCACTATTTTTTCAGCTTCACACTATATTCCGCATGTAGCAGAGTAGGCACTACTAGGCAGAGGATTAGAGAGATAAAAGATTATTTAAGATTTTTTTTGTATTTACCAACCATGCGAGGAAATGGAAAGTTAATTAAATATAAAGTGGGAAACGGAGTGTCTGAACACTAGGTTCCCTCTGCCTACCCTGCTGTGCACAGCGTGATTTTTTTTTAATTAAGTATAAACATATTTCCGGCTTCGAGGCCGATTCAGCTACAGCACATAGCATCAACTCTTACGTTATCATTTCTTTAGATAATAAAATATTATTTTCACTATCATCATGAACACGAAATATTCAAAACATTCATTATTCAAATATTAAGATCATATTTCAACAACGGCTGCGCAAAAATTGATGAAATTGTCAAATCATTTCAAAATCAAAAGAGGTAGAAAAACTAAACAAGGGTTGGCTAGCATCCAAATTTCTAACATAAAGGGTCTAAAGTACCGGCGGATTCAAACGAAAGTGTGGAATCACTGCAAGGGTTGAGGATTATTGCCTTAAGCACCCCACAGTTCGATGGCCCATAAACATGGTATTAGGGTTAGGGATATTTTGGTTTGGGATGTTTGTTTTACTTACAAATATACCCCCATAATAAAGTTGAAATATTATAAAAAAAGGACATTTTGGTGAATTTAAGCTCTTAGTTTGAACTTTTTTTTGTTTAAGTAAATCGAGAAATTATCTTTATATAGTTTCATATTTTTTTCATATCTCTATATGAAAAAAAATTAGGATATTTAAGCCATAAAATAAAAATATATAAATATATTCTGAACACAAAACTTGTTCTAAAATTCAAGGACCACGTTGCTATTTCATAATAAGAAACACAGAAACGACAGACCGAGATATAATATTTAAAAGAAATAGTGTGGATGTTTCTTTTTAAACGAAATCTACTAAAACTGAGCAGATGAGCAATCAAGGGAATTATTTATGAACATTTGAAGAGCTCTAAATGGGAATAAATTGTTCTTTGATTCACTGTATAGGTTTAGTATCTATATATTAGTATGACAAGCAAAAATTTTGTCCTTTTCAAAAAAAAATAACACAATTATGAAGAGAGTGAAGAGAAAGTAAATTCTAAATATTTGTTTAAAATAATACATCAAAAACTCATTATATAAAAAAAATAAAAAAAAAAGCTTTAAAAAAAAGTTTTTGTGTGTATTTTACAAATCAAGCTTACATTTGATACCTATATAAGTGGATTGTGCAAAAATTTTAAATGTGACATATCGTTGCGGCGGCCATTTTGAATTGGACATTGATTATATGTTATTTTACTGTCATTAGAACTGAAATTGTAATTAAAATTTCTGCTTAATCGGACACTGGGAATTTGTCCAAATTAAGTTCGTAAGATTTCACATACACTAAAACACACACTAACACGACAAGTCGAATAATTTTTTTTTCTTCTTTAGTAAACAATGCGCAGAAATTCACAAAGCCTAATTTCAAGACGGTCACGACTCATCGACCGTACTGTACAAAGTAACATAGGGCTTTAAATAGGTCAAAACATTAATATACAAAATTACTAAATGAACTTCTTTTAAATGTCCTGCATGATTCTAAAGTCTTTATAAAGCATATCCATAACCAATATTTACCCTTCTATAGTTGTCCACTTGAGAGGATCCGAAGGCAGAAATTCCGAAAGCCTAACTTCAAAACGACCACTACTCATCGATCGTATTGTACAAAATGATATAGGGCGGTAAATAGAGAACAGAGTATCTCACTGGGCGCTCACTGTCTATCCTATAAAATATTAAAATACAAAATTACTAAAGAAACTTCTTTTAAATTCCTTTACGATTCAAGAGTACTTATAAAGCATATCCATAACCGATATTAACCCTTCGAAAGTTTTCCACTTGAGAGGGTCCGAAGGGCCTCACATCTAATTGATAATAATATCTTAGCAAGCAGACCATAGAGAATTAGCTAGCGTTTTAAACTCATTACACATTAAAGGGTGGCGTTATGTTTAATTGTAATTTATGATTTGGTTATGAATCTAATTTTATTTTTTTTTATTTCTTTTTTTAGCTTCACGCTGTAAACGTGCAAAGTAGGGTAGGCAGAGCGAACCTGGGAATCTATTATAGTGCTAAGACGCTACGTTCCTATTAAAACACTTTCGTTTTACACTTAAGTGTGTTTGGCTTTGCGTATTAAGTGGCGGAACTCAACGCTGCGCTTTGTTTTATTACCAACAAGCGAGGAAACGAAAATAATAACTACTTAAGTTTTTCGAGTGGGGATCGAACCCACAACCTGTTGCGGTAATAGTCGCACGCGTGACCGCGCCAAGACCGGCCTCTTTTAAATTGTTAATTGTAATTAGTTAATCGATATAATTGTAATTAGCAAGTAAAAATGAAGCATGGGAAAAGAATATGGATAAGTGATATAGAGTGGCGGGATTAAAATCCGCAATTTCTTTTATTACGGCGGAGAAAAAACAACATACGCATACTGTCGCTCTGTGCCATATTTATGTATTAAAAATTTTATATTTTAAGTCTATAATTATTAAGATATTTACAATTTTTATTAATTTGACCTACAAATTACCAAAAACATATCTATAGCATCTAGAAGACCATATGGCTGTCTCTAATATAATTATTATTTTGATATAACATAGATAAAGCGATTCAAGGTTAAACAATAAATTGCTAGGGTCGCGTTATTTTTTGGAAGCTCAAGCTTAAGAATACCAACTTAAGAAATATTTTAATTTATATATTGATTGATATGGTGGCTGAAAGTAAACGCGACGGTTCCGGGTTCGATTCTCACTCAGAAAATAATAAAAGGAATAAAGACAAATCACAAAGTTGTACCATTCAGTACATTTGATTAGACTTGGGCGCAAAGTGCCTGAAAGAGTGTTTTAGCACTGGATTACCTTTGCCTAACCCGTTAGATGCGTAACGCAGTCTGATACATCCGTGAAAAAATCTATACATTATCACACTTCAATGGAAAGCTTCTTTCAAACATCCCATGCATTTTAGTTTTTTATTTTGCTTAAGTTACATATCCAAAAAATCTTTCTGTAATAGGAATAATATGTTATTTAGTTCTTAATTGTTTATAAAATTCAAAGATATTTTATGTAAATTAGAATTACTTATTTATGTTCCTACTTCATCAAATTTCATGAGAGACTTAAAGAAAACCTAAAATGGTCAATCACAACCGCGCTATGGTATTATACAATATATCGTAAATATTTAACTAAAAGCTCAAATATTTGTATCACATTACCACATCCGCAGATAAACTATATATTTTCAATAATATTGCAAATTCATAATGGATTCTGCGGTTGATTGCTGTTTTTGATGACCGTTCGCAATAAAAGCTTAATGGCGTTCGCCCACACTTTGCTTAATACATTGTCATAATTGTCAATCATGTTGTGGTTAATTTATTTCTTATATTGTAATACTTTTTTATTACAATATAGTTATAATTCTTTTTTTTGCTTTCACTTTCTATCCCGCATAAGTAAAGGGAACATGGTGTTCCTCCCAATTGTCAAGACATTACGTTTTGAGTAGCAGACCTCAACGCCTTGCCAAGAGTGGGGAAAAAAATTATTCCCCCGAGTGGGAATCCAATCCACAACCACAAAAAAAAATTAGACCAACTTCGTACAGCATGAATTAGGTAATTTTGCAGAAATATAACTTTTGTGTCAAGTTAAAACAGGATATCATTTACGCTATTTAAGCATTATTTGTAGATATTATATCTGTATTATAAATAAAAGTATGGGGAGCCTTGTTACACCAGATGGGTCCAATGGTCTGTGAAACACATTTTATTTGTATTTCTAATTTGAACATATAGACCGTGATCGATTTGTCACCTACTTATGACTAACACCAATATAGGAGGAACCAAAACGACCATCTTCATATTCATCATCATCAGTTTAAGAATATGTATACGTTAACAACTGTTTACTAAAATATTCTAGTACAAAAAATTATAATCACATCTTAATCCATTTGAAAATATCCGAATACTGACGGCGGTTATAGGTAACCAATTCTGGAAAAGTATAAACGTTGCAAATATTCTTATTTAAGAGGTCTATTTAAATAAAGGAATGAGGAGGAAAATAGGAGATAGGCCAACTGTCATCATTCAACGCGTATTGCTCCAAAATGGACGGAGAATAAGAACAAATGGATGGAGTACATAGTGATGTATCACTAACAATATCGTGTCACCACAGTTCACAGTGGTTCTAGTTCAAGTGTCACCGTTACCAAAAACAATATATATTTTTCATAGTTCCACGTTGCCGGCTGCCCGTACGTCACATGCCAACCCTTGCCGTATTCAAATTAGTGTTATACTGGCATATGCTGTTTGTGGTACATCTGTGAATATAAGCGAAGTACCAAAAACGTTGAATTACAATCTAGTTCTATATTATTTCTTACTTTAGCTTTATACGACATACGACTGTATGACAATATTTTTTTAAAATGCTTATTATATTTTTAAAGGGCAACACTATTATTATTTTGTTGGTCATCATTCGTTTATAAACTATTAAAAACATATATTACAGTATTAAACAGAGAAAAGTAAGCCTTTGGCCACTGTATTTTACATAATCGTCTATTTTTTAAATCGCCATATAGCAAAAAATATAATATAAATAAAAAAAATGTAACGAACCCAAGAAATGTCCCCATAGCCGGGAATATTTACTATAGTAAGATCTTAATACATCAATCATACATTACATTATTATTAAAAAAAAACATTTATTAAAAAAAAACATTAAACAAAATTTGTATAGCATTATTTCACTTTTCTCCACATGTATACTTAACCGTACACCGCGCGTGGTATTTCGATCCCACTTAAGATATTCCTCATTTGAATACAAAATTATCGTTCACGTCGATTTGTCCGAGTGCGTAACGCTCGGTATTGTTTCGTGGTTTTCGTACGGAATTTCATTAAGCGGATCATTTATTTCTATTAACGGCGTTTTCGATATAAGCATAAATGGTTAACTTACAAAGTTTAAAGTGGTATGGATGAATTCTATTTCATAATTGTATTGTAATTTAATGATCATATGTAGTATTTGATTATTTGATAGAAAGAGCTTTCAAAGACCATTTTGAATATTACAAAAACCAAATTTTATAACTAAAACCTGCGGCAAAAATGATTGTTTAAATATAAAGATAATTTTATTATCAAAGTTAAAACAAAAATAATAAAGTCAAAATATGAATACAATTTTTGCTAATATATTTTTTGTATCATTAATGTACTGGCGACACAATCGTGGCTTTACTCACTTAAACTATTGTAATATTATACAAAATCTTTACGTAAATTGTAGCCTTGGAACGATTCTGATGTATAAGATACATTACTGCAAAGTTTTTCTTAATCTGTTCAGTAGTTTATACGTAAAACGTAAGGAAACATCCATCCCCACTAACTTTTACATTTACAGTTTTAGAAGGATAGGATAGGTGTAAACATTTTTGAACTTTTATATGTTGCTACAAGTACGTTGATATTTAAGATTTAAAGAAATATTCCAAATGAAAAAAAATATCTTTTTCACAACATATAAATAAAAATAGAGCATTGACCTACACCCTCTCAACTTCGTACATCAACCATAATTACTATTAAAAAAAACTGAAAACCATGCGCACGCGCATATAATTACACTAACGAAATAATTAGCTCGTGCTTAATGCAAAAATGGTCATACATTATTGAACAATTGCCCATTGTTGTAATAATAAATAATTTAAATTGTTAACAATAGGGCACGTGACCGAAAATATACCACTGGGATAAAAGTGGACGGTCCGAGCGTTGAAAGGGTTACATCTGTTATCGCGAGGCATCTAACTATTGTAATCTAATGCCCTAAAATTTACGAGATGCTGTTAACTAATATTTATGTAATTTTTAATCGTTTTTATGGTTTTTATTATCATTTCAAATGTATTATTGGGCCAGTAATGCTCTATAAATAAGGAAATTTAAATATGTATGTATTCGTTTGATTTTGTTACATTGTGCTTTCTTTTTTTAGCGTGATACTGTATCTCGCACACAACAGAGTAGGCATAGGGAACTTAGTGTTTAGACACTAAGTTCCCTATTTTCTACCGAATTCTGGAACCGCGCTTTTTTTCAACACCAGAGCGAAGAATTAAAAATATTAAATATTTTATTTCCTCGGGTGGGTCACACGATTATGTCCCTGTGGTACGACTGTAGTCATATATAGGTAGTGTTTTTAACTCAATAAGAACGGTAATCCTTACTTATAATGTTAAAGGACAAACACCTGAGGTAAAAGTAGTTTTGATAGTAAAACCGTTTAGGAGTAAATTACACGTTACATACATACATCTATTATGGATATTATTGAGTCTTTCTACGACTAGGTCACGGACCGTTGAGCATTGTAGGGTTGCCAAAATTTTATATTTTTCTATTATAATATATCTATTGTATAAAAAAGTTATGCGTATGATGTAGAACTGTCGTGAGCAAAAACAAAACCTCTATAAACAAACAACTCCTTCCAAGAATTTCATTTCATATCCTATGCTCAATGCAAAGGAAGGTAGTACCCTTTTAGAATATGTATAATATGTAATTTTTTTATGTATCCCGCACATAGACAAAGGGAAATAAGGAATTCAGTATCAGTGTTAAACCACAAGCAGTCACAGCTTCTCTCCCCTTGTAATAATAGCAAAAAAATATTGAAATACATATATATAAGGACGATTGTTTAAATTTGAAATGTTTTATAGGATTTTATAGATTACATCTCAAAAATGAAAAGTGGTGAATGCAACTTAAGAATATATTCAATGGTACAACGGTACACTTGATATAGTTCGGCGATTTTTTTTAGATACTTACAAGGTTAAGATGAATCGATTGACGTAAAAATCATCAAAGTTAGTCAAACGTTCATATTAAGAAACATTAACGTGCATAATATGCACATATATACTAACGTTGAGGCCAGTCGTGGCGCAGGAGTACAAGAGTGGATTCGATTCTCATTCGAGGAAATGACATATTAATTATTTTTATTTCTTTGCTCTAGTGTCAAGACAAACTCACTCAATACGCTATGCCTCCAGAGTTCACGCGGAAAGCGGAGAACGGAGTGTCTTAACACTACGTTCCCTCTGCCTATTCTGCTGTGTGCGGGATATTGACTTGATTTAATTTGATTTTAATATTAAGATAACCAGCCCTTAAATACGAACGAAATGTATGAATTATGTATACCTACTTGTGGATAAAGGTCGTGAAAATATTCAGTTTCCTGAAGGATTGCTGTGGATGGCGAAATTTTCTAGCTCTATTATTGTTAGCACAGTTTTATATAAAAAAATATTCTATTAAATATAAAGAAGGTATTAAAATATTTTTGGTAATTTCTGGAAATTTCTACGGTGTATTTATGGTGAATGGTATTAAAATATTTCGAATTTCTCGAAAAGGGAAAAAACATATATTATTGGTTCCTGCTAACAAGGCGCGGTATGGAAGCGTGGCGTTGAGTTTCGCCACTTAACACCCAATGTCTTGAGAATTGGCGGGAAGTTGGGGAACTGAGTGTTTTAATTATAGGTTCCCTCTGCCTTCTATGGTGTTTGTGGGATACAGCGAGAAGCTAAAAAAATCACTGCTAGCCCAATTTATTAGTGACCCAACTGTGATATAATTACGATATTTTTACAAGTGACTGGCTCACATTATACCTATTATACATTCAGATCACTATAGAACCTCTTCTATAATAAGTATTTTTATAATAAACGGCCAGCCCTAAATATTTGGGGGTCTTCTAAGGTCGACAACTGAGTTACGCCTACATTCGTGACACTTCAGCTAAACGATGATTCCCACGAGCTGTTTCTACCCTCTGATATTTTACTTAATACGCTTATTAAATAATTTTTGGTTAGTTTATTTACTTGTTTATATATGTATGTATTCTGACGAATTTTTCTTGTTTTTTATTTCAAGCTTCACGCTGTATCCCGCACACAGCAGGGTAGGCAGAGGGACCTATTGTTAAGACCTCAGTTCCCCACTCTCCGCTGAATTCTGGAGGCATTGTGTGTTGAGTGGCGGAACTCAACGCCGCGCTTTGCCTCGACACCAAAGTGAAGTAAATACAGTATATACAATAAGAAGTAAATTTAAATATACATTTAATTTGGGGATCGAACCCACAACCAGTCGGTTTAACAGTCACACTTTGTGCTCCTGCGCCACGTCTGGATTTTTCTTGTATTGTGCAATAATGCAATACGGTTCTAATTTTTGCTTATTTAGAGGTATTGCATATTGCAAGGCGAAA
Source organism: Heliconius hermathena (assembly GCA_013403705.1). NCBI lineage: Eukaryota > Metazoa > Arthropoda > Insecta > Lepidoptera > Nymphalidae > Heliconius > Heliconius hermathena. The sequence continues at coordinate 836,926 of JAAIXJ010001769.1, read as the reverse complement.
CCACATTATCCCATATCAGATTTCATCTAATATCGCGACAAAATAAACACTTAAATAAATATGGCAACAATTAACATATTGATCTTTCTAATAAAATGTACTGTATCTTCTCACATATCTCAATGCCTTAAGAATTCAGCGGAAAGTGGGGAACTATAACTTAATGGGAAACTAAGGGTTTTAACACCAACTTCCCAGGTTCCCTCTGCCTATCAGCAGGATTCAGCGTGAAGCTAAAAAAATGTTCTCTCTGTTAACTCAGCAATTCTGGTAACCCTTGAGTCGCTTTAATGTTTTTACTACCAAAGTTACTGGCCAACGTGTATTTTTGACATAAATTTCATTACATATAGAAGTAATGTATTACCAAATATACTAATACAAATATACAATAAAACATATATTATTATTATTTAGTATTACCAATGTAGGTCCACTGCCATATTGCAAAATAATGGACTCAAGCATACAATTTACAATTATTTCTAAATTATTTTTTGATAAAATAGCATCTATTTTGGGTATTGTATAGAGATATAATGAATAGTACACCCTAATCAACTGTCGCGGCAATGACAATGTAGGTAATGACGTTATAACGTAATGCGCACGCGCAGCCCTCGGTGCTACCGCTAAGTTTGTTTTGTTAAGTATACATTGCTTATTTCTAATTTCATTTTCGAAAAATATTACTAGGCGTTATTTTAATGTTAAAATAAATAAATAATTATAATTAAAAAAATATTGGATATTATCTTTAATTGTATCGATATTATTTAGGAAAATTTTATAGCAGGAATAGAATTTCCCAATAGATGTAGTACGAGGGATATATAAATATAAAAACACAAACACAATCAATTATTAGGTAGCAGTAAATGACCCAAAAATCTTAATTATTCAATTTAATATACATAAACAAACAAAAAATATATATAAAACAACTAAATATGTCCTCTAAAATATATCGCACATACTATAGGATAGGCACAGCAAGGAAAGGACAATAATTCATTTCCCCGAATGAGAATCAAACTCACAAGCACCGCGTTCACAGTCAGTTCCAGTGCCGCAGCAACGACGACATCAACATATAGTACTTGCATGCTGTATCCCGCACATAGCAGGTTCGACAGAGGGAACCTGGGAACCTTTAAATAAAAACGACTGTTCTAACGCATCAATGTACATCAAATGATATGATACGAAATGTCCGTGTGTTGAATTTGTCCGTTCCATTAGCACAGTGCTTGGAGGATGTTTGTTCACACTATCGCGAGGCGATGCGGGCGGCAGATGTTAGTGTGTACGCGTGTTTTTATCAATTTAACAATTTATTACCACTAAATATGTCATTATATATGTTTTATTACTTTATATAGCTTCACGCTGCATCCCGCACACAGCAGGGTAGGCAGAGGAAACCTGTTAAGACACTCTATTCCTCACTTTCCGCCGAATTCTGGAGACATTGGGCGCTGAGTGGCGGAACTCAACGCCGCGCTTTGCCTCGACACTAGAGCGAAGAAACGAAAATATAAATGTAAATAATTATAGACTATATCTATTTTTAGTCACCGCCGTGGCGATGGTTTCGCCACTAGGAGGTTCACTCGGAGGTGTGGATTATTTTTATTTACTTTCGCCGTTAAAAAAGCGCGGTGCTGAGTTCCGCCACTGATTTCACAAAACAACATATATATAATTCTGTAAACAAAAAGTCCATATTACACGTATCTTCACTTACTATTTAGCTTAGATACTAACTCAGTGGCAGAACTCAACGCCGCAGTTTGTCTAATTACACTAGAAAAATAAAAAAAAATAAAAAATCTGCTTCACGCTGTATCCCGCACTGTGACCTAGAGTTAAGACACTCCGTTCCCCACTTTCTGCCGAATTCTGGAGACATTGCGTGTTGAGTGGCAAATCTCAACGCCGCGCTTTGCCTCGATACCAGAGCGAAGAATTGGAAATATAAATGTAAGTAAATATTTCATCTACTCGAGTGGGGCTCGAACCCACAACCAGTCGGTTTTACAGTAACACTTTGTGCCACTGCGCCACGACTGGCCTCAAAAATATATTTTTAAATAATCATTTTCCCAAGCCACAATCGCTTCCACAGCTATATAAAAAATATATAACACTTGTCACTGTGTAGTGTCACTTTCCAAATGTACGATATAATTATATTCAATCAAAAATTACAAATATTTAAATATTAGAAATGAGCATTCTAATGATAACAATAGAAAAACTTTTTTCGCTCGAGGCAAAACGCATCGTTTAACTCACATTCAATTGTATAAACTAGTGGGTCAAAAGAAATGTGAGTCCACTCGAACTGAACTGGTTTAAAAGACAATCACTACTATAAAAAATAGAAGAAATAAAAATAGAATAGAATAGAATTTAATTGTTAACTTCGGCTTAAATTGTTAGCGTTTAGTTAAATTAAATTTGAGTATTCAGTACAAATAGCTTATTACTGTAATAATAATGAGTTATTATGTCACTCAAGGGTGGTCATGTCGGTTTTAATTTCATTTGCAATATATTAGGGTTCCGTACCTCAAAAGGTAAACATAGAACCCTCATAGTGCAAAGAAATCAAACACCTCGAGGCTTTTACAGAACTTATATTTCTTCCAGAGTAAAATACTATTAAGCTTGTACAATGTCTATCTTAAATTCTAGTACAATAAGTTATACTAGAGAACCTCTTTCTTCTTCCGTTCCAAGTCTAAAAGTGTATCTCGAATTTTCCGACTACGTAAAGCGTCATTTTAGTAGTATCCTCTGGTGGTAGTTCTATTAACTTATTTTGAAAAACATCTTTTTATTAAACAAAGAGGTTGTTTTACATTTTTATAATAAATTATTAAGAATATTAAAACTATAATTATAAAAATCATTACATTAGGATCACTTGATGGTTCGTGTAGACCTCCACATTGGAATTAAAATTAAATGCTTAAATGTATCCATGAAGCACAGAAAAAATCAAACTTCTAACGCCCAATATTAGTAATCTATCTCCTACTTCAATCTTCGATTGTTCCATATATATATCCAATCTAGAGATTGGATAGATAGATATATGGAACAATCGAAGAGTGACGTAGGAGATAGATTACTAATATTGGGCGTTAGAAGTTTGATTTTGGGCGTAAGTCAACGGAATTAATAGATACGAACATTTTCAATTGATTATGTTGCATTTTTTATGAAATTCGTCGCGTAATTAAATGCTACATGGTACTTCCACTGGGCTCACATGTATGAAAGTTGGTTTCACGAAGTGAGTACATGCAATACAGATAAAGAAAACAACTCAAAAAGTGAAAAATTATAGGTATTTCATAGTAAAAAATCATTACAAACTTATAAGTATTTGTAGATCGTTTCACACAAAAATCAAACTTTCTTTCGTCGGTTTTTTCTATATTTGTATTGTATCATGTGGGTGTGTTATGTCATATCTCTTGATGACTTAGAAGTTAAATTTTTTCTGTACATTAAAGTACCATAAATCTTTTTTTTTTAATTAATTTCAGCTTGATACCTTTACGGAATCTGTAGATAAATAACTTGACGGATGCACAACAAAGTGATCCTATAAGGTTCCGTTTTTACGTTTTTGGGTACGGAACCCTAAAAATATAGATATAGTTGATTACAGCTCACCTTATAAATAACAAACACAATTAGCTAACCCTATCCTTCCACAGACGCACCAGTACAGCTCGCGCGCAACATTTGGGCATTTCATATTTTTAACGACGACGCCCCACGAGCAAACGGCCCACGCGTTTAATTCGTTTTTAAACGCAAGCGCATGTATTTCTAATTGCTGTACAATTTGTTTACGTCAGATGGTATTGTTTTCAATTATATTTTAGTATGGAAATAAATTTTCTTTTTCGGCCAGTCGTGACGTGCCCCCACGCCGAGCGTGCGCCTGTACACGTGACAGGCTGTGGGTTTGATTCCCATTTGATGCAATTAAATATTTAATATTTTCGTTTTATCGCTCTGGTAACGAGGCAAAACGAGGCGTTAAATTCCTCCGCTCAACACACAATGTTTCCAAAATTTGGCGGAAAATGGGGAACAGAATGTGTTTTACTAGGAATGGGGTGTCTTAAAGTGTGAAGACTAGGCTTCTAGGTAGCCTTATACAGCGTTAAATTAAAATAAAATAAATAAATATTTATTGGTAACAAAATAAGATTTTAAGTTTTGTCATTTTGGCTCAGATATGTATCATCTCTATTGAATATACGCGATTATGCCGGTTAAACAGTTTCGGATTTACCCCGCGCACCCATTTGGTATCGAACCCACGATTGTCGAATTAACTATCAACAGCTGTGTTAAGCTACACCACCACTATCTGCCCAACTTCAAGACATTGCGTGTTTAGTAAACTATTTACATATTATTTTTTTAAATATGTAAATGAAATTCATAATTTTTGTTTATACCCAGTCTCCATAGTGAAATAAAACAATTCGCAAAAATCATACTTATCACAACTATAGATCAAATGCATATTATACTCAATAATTGAATGCGTGCGCAGTTCGTGTATTGATAGTACAAGATACCAATCGCAAAATGCAACTAACAATAATATTGTGATTTTATCGAAATTAACGTGATTTTAGCACATGCAATAAATATTATTATGTTTTGAGGGAGTGATTTGGCTTTTGTGTATGCATTTGTATTATTTTAGAGGGTGGTTGAGTCATAGTTAATGTTAAAGATACATCGAAGTCTAATACTTGTATTTATTCTTTTTTTAGATTTACGTGGTATTTCGCATATAGCAGGGTAAGCAGAAGGAACCTAGTGTTCGTAACACTAGGTTCCTCTACTATACGATCCTCCACTTCCCCATTTGTTTTTGTTTTCGAGACATTGGGTATTAATGAAGCGTGACACTGCTTTTTATTTACTGTTTAGAAGAAAAAAATATAATAAGTATTTTACCGTTTAGAAAGAAAAAGTATAGAAATAATATGTATTTACTACTAAAATATACTAAAATGGTAACTAAATAAGCCCAATAACCATTAAGATTGTTCACAAAAAAATATCAATGTCGTTTAACAAAAATGCTATTTATATCAAAAGGTATAAAAACGTGACAAAATTAAATTGTAAATGATAGACTCTTCTTAATCTAGCTTTCAGCCCTTTGAAAATCATTAATAATGAACCGCAAGAAGCGTGAAGTAACGAAGAAAGATTGGTTTTGCTGGTGTATATCCAATTACAAAATACAACGTAATAAAAAAATCTTAATATAATTAAATATTTAAAATTTTGTTAAAATTTTCTTTTTTAAAATGTTGTATGCTAAAATTAAACAGTAAAATACGAAAAATAATATAAGAAGTGATGAATAGGACATAAACTATAATTTTTACAGTTTGGCAGTTTGAATAGGCACATCAAATTATTACACGGATTTGAATGCTTTTTTTGCTCTATGCTAACGTTAGTCCGAAAATGGAGTGTCTTAACACTAAGTTCCCTCTACTTACCTTGCTGTTAGCGGTATACAGAGTGAAGTTAAACTATAAAAAAATATAACTATGAACTCTGGACCTGGAGAACCTAGTCTACATAAATCAAAAGTACAAATACATTGTAACCATAGACTATAAACGTTATATAGTACATGGTTATAATATATTTACACTTTTTGATTTTCTCTAATGTGTTGATTTTCTCTTATTCTACTTTTATTGTCATTTCATTCCATTCCAAAACTCTACTTTTTACATCATCGAATTCGAACCCGCATTATTTAACGGAGGTCTAACACAGTTCCGCCCGCATAAAGTAAATAATATAATAGTGTTTATTACAAAATATTGTACTTAGAAAACTCTAATAGCTTTGTGATAGTCAAATTGTTTGATGTGTCAAATCATCGCGAGTGGATAGGGGCGGCAGATGCTATATCTTAGTATCTAAATTTTTTTTTCGTAGTGACCAAAAAAAAAATATTATTCTGCATAGAAATGTCGAGCCCGTCGCGGCGCAGGGGCTCAAGGCACTGTCACTTGACGGTTGTTGGTTCGATCCACATTCGGGGGAATGAATTATTATTCATTAATATCTAAATTTCAACACGCAATGATTCGAAAAATTCGGCGGAATGTAGGTAACGGAGTGTCTTAACACTAGGTTCCCACTGCCTACCCTGCTATATGCGGGATACAGCGTGAAGCTAATTATTATTATGATAAGCATAGGAAGGTAGGCACGGTCAACCAAATATTAGCATACTTAATGTAGTAATGTCAGTCGTAAACACGCAATGCCTCCACAATTCGGCGGAAAATGGGGAACGGAGTGTCTTAATCCTAGGTTCCCTTTGCCTACTCTGCTATTTGCGAGATACGGCGTAAAGCTGTCTTTTTTTGGTGGCTAGGATCGTGTTCTTTTTAAGATTTTTTGTGTTTCTATGACTGTCAACTTATAGGTACATCAGTGTCAGCAGTTACATTACTTCTTTCGTTTCACCGTTAGGTTAAATATGTTTTCAAAATAAATAAATGTACCGTGAACAGCCTTCAGTCACTAATTTTATCGACAGCCTGTTCTCCTTAAGCACGTGATGTTTCAACATTTCCTTTTGTAAAAGTGAACTTTGACAGGTGTTTTGGCAAACATACAAAAACAGTTGCATTAAGCCTTATGTCGAAATAAAATAAGGTTGAAAATCGTATCTTAAATTCACATTTTAACTTTTCCACGTTGACAGGATAACGATTACAATCGTACATAAAAAGTTAATTTTATTATTAGATTAAAGGTTTGTTATTTAACGAAACGGCTATTTGTTGAGTTCAACATTTGGTTTGGTTTTTTTTAATTTATTTGTTAGAAAGTTATATTAACGAAAGTATTCACACATTTGGCTTAATTTATTAAAAAGTCGTTTCACTCTTTTTCATAAGGAAGCTAGTAGCAAGACACTACGTTTATGTAATCTTTACTCTCTCAACGCCGCACCTTGTCTACCAGACCGTGGAAATAGAAATAATTTAAATATAATAATTCTTTCGAGTGGTGATCGAACCCACTACTATTGGATATAAAATTCCTTTTTGGTACAGTAAGTAGGAAGAGTCAACAAGGTATATAATTATGTAGTATATACATATATTATAGAACAGTCAAACCTGACAATGTGCAGTTCTAATTGGATTAGGAGTATGAAATATATTTAAATATTATTTATTATACTTTAAAAAAGACAAATATTCTAAATCCGTATATTATTATTTTATATTGAAGTATAATTAATAGTTTTAAAAATATGGGCCATTTGATTATATGTTAAGAATAATAAAAAGAAATGTAATAACTACCAAGTAGAGAATTCGGGCTCTACATTTTTTTTAAATGTATTTTTTTTAAATAAGGAACAATACTTCAAAAGTAAGATAATAATTAATATAATCATATTAATAATCTATGTAAATATATTGTTACCGATGATCCATATATAAATACTCATAAGCATCTTTCATGACTCAAATTTTAATCTTAAAAAAGTATCCCCCGAGATGGATGTGAACGTACAACCATCGCTTATGAAATCCTGTCCACTAGCCGTAGTGGATGGCCTATACCTCTATTCTTTTTGTAACGGTTACAATAGATGATATTATTATTCTTATTATTTTATATACTTAACGAAAAAAAAACTACAATTGAAGGCAACCTTTAAAAAAAATATAGAGCATATGACGTTTCTTGTATTCATTAAATAATGAAAAAAATCTATACAAATCTAAGAAATGTATCCAGCTGGGCCATGTGTCAAGAATGCTCTAGATTTTTTTTATATATTCCTTTGTCGATAGAAATAAAGCCGCCTACAATAAGAATTTTAATTCTTTTTTTCAATTTTAAACTTTATTTCGTAAGCATTACGTTTTAAATTAAAATTATTGTAATATTCAATAACCTCTTAATTTTATATTAAAGAAAATAACGCAATGTTAAATTTTAGCGGAACCTTTAAGTATACAGGCAACCACTAGCTTTTTTGGGACCTATATATTGAAAGGATTTTTGTACTTATTACAATCTCAATAAGTATGATTTTACTATAAAATGATTTACCTATTTATAATATAAGATTTCAATTCAAGATAAGTTTGAAACACAATGTTGTCAACAATAGTAGTATTGTTGATATATCGATTTATAGTATTTGTACGTAACGTTACATGACAAGTTGTAACGTTTCTATATAAGAGGCGAATATAGAAAGATGTTACCGGAAGTCAAAACAAGCTGTGCTTTTATGTTCACATCTTCTGAATTTGGTGAGATATGAAGAGAAAAATGTGAAAAGTATAGAAAAATATTATTTTCTTTGCTTTTGTTTTAATTTTGTTATATTGTGATTATATTAATTAGAAGTTACAGCTTTTTATAATACGACAAGAGACAACGTCTGACTGTCTGGGGCGACTGCTGTCTTGTCTTGTCTAAACGTGACATTTTTATTGATTCGAATCCCAAGCGGTGAAATGAATTATTTTCAATCGAGTTTTACCACTCAATATGCAATGTTTCTATGATAACATGAAAAATGGGGAACGAAGTTAACTTTTCAAAAGATTTTTTTTATTGTTTCACCAGCAATCTATACTACCATTAGGTTACCTTTGTACTAGATAAAAAAATATATTGAAATAAATTATAAGAACATATTATATAGTGTGGAAAAGCATCTAATTTTAAATAACGTCAAACCAATTTTTTTTTCTTCTGTAAATTCTAAACTAGAATAAAATAACAATAGAATTTATATTTGAATAAATACAAGCGTAAAATTTATAGGTATTCATGTCCATATTTTTTTACGAGAAGCAAATAGGTATGTCCGCAGCACGCGCCGCACCTGGCTGTGTAGTGAAGAGTGGATATCGATAAAATAAAGATTGATTAAATTGTAATATTAATCGATTATTCATAATATGTGCTTGTTTTAATGTTACTATAAATATCGTTTAGACAAAGAATATTTTATATACAATTTAATTGTTGTAATTTAAAATATTCGCAAAATAAAATTAAAGGCTGAAAAATCATATTTTATTATTCTATATATGCATGCATCACATTTAAAGCATTACAAGAATCATATTTAAATTAAAATCAGCTTCACGCTGTATCCCGCACACACCAGGGTAGGCAGAGGGAACCTACTGTTAAGACCATGTCCGTTCCCTACTTTCCGCCGAATTCTGGAAGCATTGCGTGCTGAGTGTTGGAAATCAATGCCGCGCTTTGCCTCGACACCAGAGCGAAGAAATGAAAATATAAATGTAAATAAATATTTCACTTCCTCGAGTGAGGATCGAACCCACTACCAGTCGATTTTACAGCCACACTTTGTGCCTCTGCGCTGCGACCGGCCTCTATTTAAAATTGAAAATCCAAAATATACATCATAACATTCACATTATAACTATTTAAAAATATACTCAAAGAAATCTAGTAAAAAATAATTGAATCGTAAGCAAAACGTACGGCACAAAAATGTGAAAAAATAAACCGACTAACATACGCTTAGAATCTCTAAAACCAATATCAATTCACATAAAAAAAATAAAATCAAAATAAATAAACTATTTAAAACATATCGATAAAACCCACATCACTACAACTAACAATCGTTTAACCGCATTTCTTCTTGCGAAATTCTTAAACAAAACTCCTTTAAGACGCAATATTTTATTCCAATTCATATAATAGAAGAACGGCAGCTGATTTCTTTGTACGTACCGAAAATTTGAAAACCACGAAACAGCCAAGCTAAATTGGGCTTTATGGAATTAATAATAAAGATTAAATAAGTTCAAAAGTTTAATTAAATCTTTTTACATATAATTAGTACTCAAATTACTTGACTTCGCAGTTAAGTACTATATCTGATTACAGGAGTTTAGTATGAGTAATTAAAATTGGTGTAAACGGGCCTTCGTGTTTTTAAAAGGCGTATTAAATTGATAGTTTTCGTTTAATTAGTGGTGTAAACGGTGTAAAGGGTTTTTGGATATAATAAAATCTAGTTATTTTTTGTCTGTCGTATATTCAGAATTTTGTATGTGATAATTGTATGCTCGCTTTCTTATAATATCATGCTTGCTTTTTTTTTGTTTTGTATTTTATAGTTAAATAATAATGGCCATTTGATTATATGCTAAAAACAATAAAAAGAAATGAAATACCTACCAAGAAGGTTTTATTTTATAAAATATAAATGTAACTTACATCTTATTATTCTTTAAATAAGGAACAATACTTCAAAAGTAAGATAATAAATAATATTATAATATCAATAATTTATGTAAACTTCGCAAATTGTTACCGACAGTAGAAATAAAGTAAAATAGCAATATGTACTATACGCAATTAATATTTTACAGTGTTATAAATGCAGTTAATTGTAACTTGTAACACGAGTTTTTAACTATTTCTAGCTTCAAGCTGTGTAAGCAGAGGGAACCTGGGAACTTAGTGTTAAGACACTGTGTTCCTACTAAGAGAATTACGTTGTCCACATTCCACAGAATTCTGGAGGCATTGGAGTGTGTTGAATGATGGAACTTAACGCCACGCTGTGCCCGTTACCAGAAAGAGGAAATTAAAATAATTAATATTTAATTTCTCCGAGAGGGAACTTACAACCGTCGCTTTTACAGTCGCATACCTGTACCCCTGCGCCACGACGACTTTTTAATGAAAACATGATTTATTATTAAATTATAACTGAAACGAGACATAGCCTGGAGCTAAGTCTGTACAAAATGGCCAATGTAAGAATGTTTAATCAAATTTTTATTTCATGTTTATTCTCGCATAAACATTAAATAAATACAGATGCTGATATTTTTTACGTATTGTGTGTGCTCAGACAACCAAGGACAGTGTCAATGTCAATCTGACGTTAGCTGTCAACGCCCTAAGCATGTTATATATTTTTAAATAAAACTATTTTGTACACGTGTAGAATTTGAGTACTTAATGGTTTTTTTTGTAATAAAAAATATATTTTATTGTATTTATTTCGATTTGCTTGTCTTATGTCTCTACAGTGTATCTCGAGTAGCAGAGTGATGTTACTAAACAATGTTCATAAATATAAAAAATTGTTATTGTTATTGGTCTTACTTAAAATAAATCAAATAAATCAGCTTTACGCTGTATCCCGCACACAGCAGGGTAGACAGAGGGAACCTAGTGTTAAGACACTCCGTTCCCCACTTTCTGCCGAACTCTGGCATTGAGTGTTGAGTGGCAGAACTTATCGCGGCGCTTAACCTCGACACCAGAGCAAAGAAATGTAAATATAAATTTAAGTAAATATTTCATCCCCTCGAGTGGGGATCGAACCCACAACCAGTCGGTTTTACACACCTCGTGCCGCTGCCCCACGACTGGCCTCTGGTTCAAATTCCTAAGTATAAGTAATAGTTATTTTTTAAAATAATTTTCCTTAAAAACAAAATTTCCATGACTTCATAAAAAAATAACATTGATTACAATCATAATAACATATCAGATTTGTCGTGGCGGTTGAAATTTATGCAATTTATTCATTTCTAGCTGTCATGGGTGACATGCGCGGGCGCAGTAATAACTGAGACGTGTCATTAGAGGGTCAAATGCTAATGTATGTCAATCAATGTATGTAAGTTCGTGCATTATGGAAAAGCGAAAATCATNATATTTCCATTTCTTCGCTCTGGTGTCGAGGTTAAGCGCGGCGTTGAGTTCTGCCACTCAACACGCAATGCCTCCAGAATTCGGCAGAAAGTGGGGAACGGAGTGTCTTAACACTAGGTTCCCTCTGCCTACCCTGCTGTGTGCGGGATACAGCGTGAAGCTGATTTGATTTTATTTTTTTTTAAATTTTTTATTTAATGCAAAATTGTACTTAAGCAACGGTTTATTTTAGGGAGTTTTCCAATAAATATATTTTCATAGATATAAACTCTACCTACACTATTATGTTTATAAAAAAAACGTAATAATCTTGTCGACTGATTTTAATTTAAAGTCATTTCACATTAAGTTTTATATTTTGTTTATTTTTTAATGTTGCAATATTTCTCCATAGTTGTCTCTGTTGTCTTCAATTTTGTTCTCAACAAGAGATTGTACTTAATTTTAAATGGACAGAATAAAGACTTACCTTGTGTAAAATTTTAACAGATATAAACTGTGTGAGATTAAAAATTTATGAAAATATTTCAAAATATTGGAAGTAAAATTGAATAGCAATACTTTTAAGAATTTCTAAAGTGCAAACGCAGATTGAAAATGATGTAGGCGTTGACCTCCACCGCCCACGTCAGTTAGGAAGTAACTAATATATACCTTAACTTTCTTTTCATATTTGTTACTAGTTTTAAAATTGCAACTTTGAGGTGGTGATATCTTCAGATATGGGTAAGGAAATCCCCACTCGAGAAAATGAAATATTTACCTACATTAATATTATTTAATATTCGCTCTGGTGTCGAGGCGAAGCGCGGCGTTGAGTTCCGCCACTCAACACGCAATGCCTTTAGAACTCTACGGAAAGTGGGGAACGATGCGTCTTAACACTAGGTTCCCTCTGCCTATTCTTCTGATTTTTATATTTTAAAGATACCAAGTAACCAATTTTTAATATTCTTTAATCTGATCTTAATATACGAATAATTTACATGTAGATCTTACTATGAAGTCACGTTGTGTAGTGCATTAAAATTCATGACTTAATTCTAAATACATAATACATATATGAAATAAATATATATGAAACACCTTTTTATTATATTTAAAAAGTAAGACAATCCACGTTCTCTGTTAGAAATTGAAGTTGAACTGAATAAAATCTGTAAATATGAAATTCAAAGATAACACACCCATGTAAAGCTACCATTAATTAAATCAAAATAAATTAATTGTCAGATATTTAATAGTTTAACAAGAATTATATTTAATTTGCTTTTACCTTTTAATAAATATACAAACTTACGGTATCTACTTTTTTATTGAATATTTTTTCGGTCATATTATCGGTCTCAAAACATAACCAAATATTCATTTATACGATTTCGCTATATTAACATAAGCTAAAGGAAAATCCAAAATATTTTTGTAAGCTTCATTCAATCTCCAATTCTTTTCAAGTCCCGAATTTTTCTGAAAAACCGTTTCGTCGACGAGGTCAAGAGCCACTATTGTTTGGAATCTCTTTTGACTTTGACATACGAGTTTCTAAAAGTTCATAAACTATACCAATTCTAATACAACATGGAATCTAATTCAGTTCATTGTAGCACTATTATTTAAAGGTAACAGTACGAAACCGAACCCCCAACCTGGGAGCCATTCCCAAGCTTTGTTGACGGGAATAAATCAAGATTTACATGCAAAAAACTAGTTCGGACTCGAAAAAAAGGCACGAAGGGCCTCATTCTTCTTGAATTTTCGCACACGGAAGTACCCCAATTCGGTTAACAATGGTGACAGTGACTGACAGAAGGGTGCCCTGAATTGTTCGAGGGCAGCTGATCTCTTTGCGTCTTAAGCGCAAGGTAACGGTGTTCCAAAATTCAAATATAATGTATACTTGCTCCAATTTGTGTGGATTTATGTGGCTTAAGACTCCTTGTTTAGTTAAGACATTGTGATGCTTCCTTTTGTCCGGTCTCGTTAGTTTTCTATGTATAATTTATATACTGTATTGGTCCATACAGCCATGTGAGAAAAACTAATTTTTGTATGGAATTTTTGGTGCCTTTTGGTAATAATGAAGCTTAATATTTTTTTGTTTGCTAAATAGAATCTTACATGTGTGGTATTAGTATGGGAAAAAAACCATTTTACATGCCACGGCCAAAGCAAAAATCATTTAGATATGTTTATAAACGTTTAATAATAAATTATAAAATCGAGCAAATACTGATATATTATGATTTATGAAAATCATTAAATGTATCTAAGCATAATAATTATAATTATTGAAGCCATGGTGGCTCAGGGGCACTATCGTGTGAATGTAACGCGACGACTGTGGGTTCGATTGCCACTCGGGGACATGAATAATTATTTGTTAATATTTACATTTCTTCGCTTCCGCCTTCGCTCGAATTTTGGGGAACGTGGGATACAGAACATTTTAATACTAGGTTCCCTCTGCCTACCCTGCTATAGGTGGGAGTGTGAAGCTGAAAAAAAATATAATGACAAAAATTTATAATAATTTACCTCTTTAATGGTAAATAGCTCTATTACTCCAAATCCACCTGTCTATCGCGTGCACTAGATAATTCCTAGGCCCAAGAATGCAAGACCGTTGGCAGATGTCCATACTTTCTACGTTTTCATAACCTTTTGAAATGTCACACAATAAAGGCTTATTTTAATGTTAGATTTTGGAATTACATGCATTTTACATTTATATTTAAAGATTTTGATGATATATTTCCTTTTTCATTTCACGGTGTATCCCGCTATATGCAGGTTAATTTGGTAATCTAATGTTAAAAAACTCCGTTTCCTCACTATTTTCGAGACATTTGTTTGTTTAGTACTGGAACTTAACGCAGCTCTTTGTCTTGTTACGAGAACGAGGAAATAAAAATAATTAATATCCACGAGTGGAAATCGAACCTCATCGCATCATCGAATTTGTTATATTTTAGGGAAACTAAATTAACTATCTAAATTAATAATAATTTAAATATTTATAGTACAATAATTTGCAAAATTTACTTATAAACAAAGAATATTTACCTATTTTAAACCTACTTTATCATTTTAATAAAGATTGTTGATGCGGATGTAAATTACGTAAATAATGTAAAAAAAAATTAAAAGACATTTATCTTTTTGATTAAAACACATCACTATAATAACATTAAAATTTGTTTAAAAAAACGTATAAAATCTCAAACGTTGCGAGACTCGAACCCGCGTGTTTAGAAATTGAAACCGTCCAATTAATGTTAAACCTAATACGTACGTGTAACAAGTATGTTCAAAATTTATATAAGAAATATTATTCTGATCCCTAGTTATAAATTAAAATCAAATTAAATCAGCTTCACGCTGTATACCGCACACTGCAGGGTAGGCAGAGGGAACCCAGTGTTAAGACACTCCGTTCCCCACTTTCTGCCAAATTCTGGAGGCATTGCGTGTTGAGTGGCAGAACTCAACGCCGCGCTTAACCTCGACATCAGAGCGAAGAAATATAAATTTAAGTAAATATTTCATCTCCTCGAGTGGGGATCGAACCCACAACCAGTCGGTTTACAGTCACACCTCGTGCCGCTGCGCCACGACTGGCCTCGAGTGTGGAATAAACTAAAAAAAATATATTTGAAATAGTCATACAACATCAAAACTATGTATCGCCACCATCTTGAAATTCACACCTTCCTTATCTGATATAACGAGTTAAATTCTTCATAAACTTTTCTAAATTACCAATGCAAATACATACAAAAATCACAAATTATCACTTCAATAAAACGCTCCAACGTACTATTAACTAATAATAACGTTAAAGTGTATTTGAAATCGTAAATTTAAGCAAAGTGGATCATCTTATTGCTAGGGCGTTCTCTGAGACCTCACAAAAGATCCTGCCCTACATCGGTGTCTGTCAGTTTGTCACATTAATTCATTAAGGTTCACCCCCTTTTTCGTATATTTATAATGGATTTTTTATGCTTATGTCTAAAAAAACGTGGGTAACTGTACGAGGGTAGATTGGTTTTTTTTTAATTTTTTTTTCTTAAGAGATACGATTTAAAAAGATTTATTCAAGTAAAAATTTTGGGAGAAAATTTTATAGATTGTTTCTTTTATGTTGTATAGAGAAACGGGCGAAAAAAATATAGTCATATATTAATGTGTATAACAAAATGTTAGGAAATGCATTAAGATATGTGGTTTTTGTTTTTATAGTTGAACGCTTTCTGTAAATGCTAGAGGGGCGCGTTGAGCAAAGTGAGTAATTGAATGTTATATTTCAAAGCTTCTTTAATACTCACATTAAATTAAATAAATAAATAGGTAAGGTTAGTCAGTTGTTAATAAAAGTAATAAGAGGTTCGAGGCCGTCATGGCGCAGGGGCACAAGCGTGTGACTGTATCGCGACGATTGTGGGCTCGATTCCCACTCGAGGGAATGAATTATTCTTTATTAATATTTTCATTTCTTTGCTCTGTCTGTATCAAGGCAAAAGCACGGCGTTGAATTCCGCAAAAGATAAGTTCATGGGCAATCATGGCGCAGCGGCAAAGGGTGCTGCGAGTAAATACGATGGTAGTGAGGTCGATTCCCACTAAGATATACGAGTATTATCATTTGGGCGCTCTGGTAAGCAGACAAAATCCTGTCGTTGAGTTCTGCCATTCACCACGCAATAGCTAGAAAGTTGGGCGAACGATGAGGAAAGGGGTGTTTTAAAACTAGATTGCCTTTACCTTCTTCCTTCAAAATAATCAATCCTCTTCGATCACTTATCCAAGAGGATTGATTATTATCAAATATATATAAGATGTATAGGTATATAGGATTAAAAAATTGTCTATGATATTTAAACAAAAAGCGTACTTTTGTACCGGAACACAATATGGAGAAAGTAACATCACATAGGACATTTATTGGCATTAACCATTTAGCACTCAAACAACTGAGCTTATTATTATATTATTTTAAAAAAACAAATAAGCACATACTTAATCCTATTTTAACATCAGACGCTTATATTTCAATTAAAAACAATAAAATATTTCATTTTACTATTATTTTATATATATTCAATTATTTTAATCCACGCATTTATGTTATTATAGAATTTTATCTACAATAGAAATTAATAAATGTATCATATATGTATTTTTGCATATCAACACTTCGACGTCCGAGTGGGCCTAAACTACACCAAGCCCTTATTGACGCCTCAGGCGAAAAAACATGCACAATAATAACTGCACGTGTCAGAACCAGTGTTCATTACATGTCGATTCATTTCAACCCTTTTGTCCACTGGTCGTGTGTGGACAATGCGCCCACACGCTGAGCTCGGTGGGTCGCCTCCACCCCCGTGCTGTGGAAGGGTTGACTGATTAAATTTAAAGGTTGCCGAGTACACCTTTGATAGTTACATGCTAACTAAATATAGTTAAAAATTGTTTTTTTTTAATACGAAATATATTTATATATTTTATATTTTACTGGGTGGTAGAGAAAAGTTACTGATAACATTTTTAATGCTAAATTTTGTCTAACTGAACAAAAAATTATAATTTAGTACGATTCTATAATTAATATAAGTACAAACGACTCAAATTTTCATATATTAGGATATTAAGTAGATTAGTATAACAATTAACATGATTGACTATATAATTCTTCATTTTGCTTCGAACAAAACTATACATAAAAATATATAATATATTTATATATGTTATATTATGTTAGATATCTTAGTATTAAAATAAAATAAGCTTAATAAATAATATTGTTAAATACCATTAATTTTGTTAAAAATCAATAAAAATCTTATTCGTTTATTGATTTACCAGAAAATGCAACATTTTTAAAGTCAAAATTAAAGTTCAAGCCAGAAAAACTCAAAATTTAAAAAAGTTTGGAATTTATGTTCAACATTTATAAAGTGTTTTTCTACACTTAAAATAAGAAAAAAACATTTTTACAGAAACGTATAATATAAAACATTTGAATGCAGCAGGATCTGAACACGCACCTCTTGAATACATTCTGATCTTAATATATTTTACTACTTTTACTTTGAAAACTCAATCTAAAATTGCGTATAAAACCTACACACACACACACACACACACACATATATATATATATATATATATATATATATATATATATATATATATAGGAGTCGTAGACGTATATATACACAAACATACGCGACAACCCTTAGTATAAACGGATTGTTCTGACGGACAAGCGGTCTTGTTAGTTTCAGTATGCATTATTTTAATTTGGTAGCGCGATTTTAATTTACTATGCATACCCATTGTGCCTTTTATTTTAAATAAATTAAGAACAGTCTGTATGGGATTCGAATTACACCTTTGAAATTATAAAATCGTACCGTTGTTTTTTATACTTTCTATAGAAAATAAATATACTCTATATTATTTTAAATTTGATTTAGTTTTCTTTTTTCATTTGTCGGTATGTTTGAATGTGAATCGCCAGAATGCTTTACGTGTATTTTTTTATTCATTAATAGGGCCAGTCGTGGTGCAGGGACACAAAGTGTGACTGTTAAACCGACTGATTGCGAGTTCGATCTCCACTCGAGGAGATTAAATATTTACTTAAATTTATATTTTAAAATGTTCGCTCTGGTGACGGGCAAAGCGCGGCGTTGAGTTCTGCCACTCAACACGCAATGCCTCCAGAACTGGGCAGAAAGTGGGGCTTAACACTAGGTTCTCTCTGCCTACCCTGCTGCGTGCGGGATACAGCAGGAAGCTCATTTATTTATTTATTAATAGTAATTAGAGTATAAAATCAAGAAGAATCATGAGGACATGATTATTTTAAAAGTGAAATGTTGATGTGAAGTGAAACAGAGCAATAGCAACTATTTACAAGAAACAAAATTATTGTAAAAATTAATAGAAAATTAAGAAATTAAAATTCTTTATTTCACTCTTCGGTATATAGATGAGTGAAGCATTTTTTATGCATAAAATAAATATGAACCTATTATATGTTTTTTGACTTCTCATTTTCTTGACTTTACGCTTTATATTGCATATAGCAGAGTAGACAGAGGAAACCTATGAACCTAGTTTTAGTTACCCTTAATACACTTCTCCTCCTCCCTTTCCGCCGAATTCTGCAGAAACGTATTATATAACAACAATATTTTAGAAAAATCCATAGGAATTGCAGTAACTTCATGCATTCTACGAAAGCTAAATTAAAAAGCACTTTTATACACATACATATAATAAATATTTATAAATCGCCTCTATACAAGCCTTTCATAAAAATACATATAAGCAGCCAAGCGACACATCATACATTTTAAACACTAGAAATAGAAACTAAAACGAAGTAAAAAGCAAAGGTCAGCAATGGAATGTAACGAACTCGACCTTTGCAACACCTTGCTGAACTATAAACTGGGAACTTCGTCATATTACTTCTAGGTACACTATAAAACTTCGCCTAGTTGTAAATTTATTACAATTTTTCCATATATAGATCATGCTTTGGAAAATACGTTACATTCATTTACATACACTATCGATGATTTATATTGTTATTTTTATACTCGTTTTCCTAAAAAACCTTAAATGCTTACAATATTTTAAAATATGAGTAAAAAATTTTAGAAAGCATTTTTTTTCATTTTCTATTACAGGGTTAATCTTGCAATATAGTAGATGGACTAAACTATTATGCAGACAAAAATTGGTTAAGTGTGAGTCGGAGTCGCCCGCGGAGGCTTCCGTACCAATTTCTGAATTGTAGCTCAACGAGAAGTATAACTTATAAAAATTGACAAACTTAAGTTTGCGGGTACATGCACTCACTTTGTACGAAATGAATTAAAAATATAAGTTGGCAAATTGTAAAAATAAATTTTTTTTTTGGACTTTTTCCCTTTATTTATATTGTAAGTAACTTTAAAATTCGTGCCAAAATTCCATATTAAAATTTGTATTTGTATTTGTTTGTATCATTTTATTGCGTTGACGTAAAAGCTTTATATACATAGCAGACGAATAGAAAAGTAATCTTTTAAGGATTCCATTTGTAAGTTACAACGTTTGAGGAGCGTTTATGTTTTTGCTAAAATTTAAATAGTAATTTATTAATAATTACATTAGGTTTATCAGTAAATTACTATATTTAAATTATAAATTAAATATAAAACTAACCACAACTTGAGGCCAGTCGTGGCGCNACATAAAATATTATAATAGGCCAGTCGTGGCCCAGCGGCACAAAGTGTGACTTTAAAACCGACTGGTTGTGGGTTCGATCCCCACTCGAGGAGATGAAATATTTACTTAAATTTATATTTCCATTTCTTCGCTCTGCTGTCGAGGCACAGCGCGGCGTTGATTTCTGCCACTGAATACGCAATACCTCCAGAATTCGGCAGAAATTGAGGAACGGAGTGTCTTAACAATAGGTTCCCTCTGCCTACCCCGCTGTGTGCGGGATACAGCGTGAAGCTGATTTATATATATAAATATATAAAGTAACATGACTCAGATCATTGTATTTACTCTACATTACTCTATAAATATCCACTAAAATCCAATAATCCCATTACATTTTGCAAATTTAATTTGAAATCCCTCGTGATTCGAAGCATTTAATGTCAATAACTTAACAACTGTCATATAACATCTGTTGATAATCTAATTTACCAAATAGCCTGTAAAGCGATAAAATTAAACACTATTTCCACAACTTATTTTTGATGCAGCTACGTCAAATCAGCGGAACAGCATATGACGGTAAACGCGACGGTTGTAGGTTTGATTTCGACTCGTGGGAACAAATTATTTTCTTTTCCTCGATTTGGTAAAAAAAAGCGCGATGGCGTTGAGTTCTGCCACTTACTACGCAATGTAAATGNGAAAAGGGGGAAAGGAGTGTCTTAACTAGGTTCCCTCTGCCTACCCTTGTGGCGGGATAAAACATGAAGCTGATTATATATAAACATAAATGTAAACATTATATACTCAAAGTAACATGTCTCAGATCATCGTATTTACTCTACATTACTCTATAAATATCCACTGAAATCCAATAATCCCATTACATTTTGCAAATTTAATTTAAAATCTCTCGTAATTCGAAGCATTTAACGTCAATAACTTAACAACTGTCATATAACATCTGTTGATAATCTAATTTACCAAATAGCTTGTAAAGCGATAAAATTAAACACTATTTCCACAACTTATTTTTGATGCAGCTACGTCAAATCAGCGGAACAGCATATCCGTCATATGCTGTTCCGCTGATTTGACGTAATAATATAAACGCGACGGTTGTAGGTTTGATTTCGACTCGTGGGAACAAATTATTTTCTTTTCCTCGATTTGGTAAAAAAAAGCGCGATGGCGTTGAGTTCTGCCACTTACTACGCAATGTAAATGGAGTATAACGCGTGGACAATGGAGAGTCTTACCACTAGATTATTCCTACCTTGGTGTATGTGGGATGCAGGGAAAGGCTAATAAATCACTGTTCATCATTGATCATATTGAATAATCATCATAGTATTATGAAGAAAAGAAAAACTTTGACCATGTTTTTTACAAATAATGTGACGGAAAGAATATGAAATTTAACTTATTTCAAATTTGTTAGGTTATTGAATGCAGAAAAATAATTCTGTTTTGTATTTTATGTATGTATTTGACAATATTATATAATATTATAATATTTTTATTTTAAGTTGGTTAAGCTGCTCGAGTAGAATAGGTTGTGATAGAGCAACGTGCTTAAAGGCATGATAGCAGTTGTTTATGATTTAAGTTAGTCATTTAATTTCTGATTTCCTTTACGAAGAAGGGTCCAAAATAATAAAATAAAATTATATTGTATTGTTTTGGCAAAATTTCATTTAAAAATACAATGACGAATTATATCATTATTTTAGTCTTATAAGTAACGCCATGGCAAAGTTACGTTGCAGAGACTAGGGAATGGGTGTGTGTTAGGTTCCCACTCAGTTACATTATTCCTTCATAGAAATACTAAAACCGCCTAATCACGTCTACAATTCCATACAAAATTATCGAATTAAATAACAATAAGGTGACACATCAGAAAACTCGATGAACCATAACACCACACTATAGTATCGATAATTCGACTATTGATCTTAATTTCGTTACGTAAAATTTCAACCGAGAATAATACTTGATAGAGAACTTATTCATACTCTTAAATGTTCACAATGAATTTTCTAACTTAATACAATACATTATAAAGTCTAAAATTCCATATCAGTAAGATATGTCAAATCATCACTTTTAATAGACCTATGGGGCCTTTGTGACACCATAGTGACATCTTTTTCGGTGTAAATCGCTCACGTTTTGTTTACAATTCATTAGATGCCGTTATGTTAGTAAATGTCATGGTCTTTATGGAACTAAACGAAAATATTTAGCGGTCCCTCATTTCACGTTTGAAATCCCTAAAAATTGACTTAGCTGTTTTATATTTATGCCTTAGTAAGAAAATAATAAAAAAAATAACAGAAACGAGGATGAAGTTAAAAATTAAAAGTGGAGAACGGTAAAGCCATTCGTGGTGCAGAGGCAACGTGTGACTGTAAGCGCGACATGTTGTGCATTTGATTCAAATTCGAGGAAATAAAATATTAAATATTTTCATTTTATCGATCTGGTAACGAAGCATATTACGGCATTGAGTTCCGCCACTCAACATGTAATACCTGCAACATTCGGTGGAAAGTGGGGAACGGAAGTGTCTTAATGGGAATGGATATGAACACTAGGTTCCCAGGTTCCCTCTGTCTACCCTACGTTGTGTGATATATAGCATAACACAAAAAAAAAAACTATTGAAAACAATTCAATGTCAAACCTTATTTCAGTATCAGATAAATACTTCTTGAACAATTTCATTTAAAAATTATTCACGCTATTTCATTTAGTAAATGAACTGCATATTTAAAGCAAAAGTTTTAAGATGTCTGTCCATACTATTATATGTAAAGTACCATTGAAAATCTTAAAGTACCTATATTGTAATATGTCACTTACATTACTCAACGCTCGTCACCTTGAGTTACCATTAATCTTGAAGACATTACTTACTACTCGATCCTTTCTTGATGTATCTACAGCATGGAGTGAATAAGGAGGATGCCTTTTTTTTATATTAGAGTATTTAAAGTATAAAAGAAAGCTTCTTTCGCTTTTACACCGCTATAGTTTAAAAATTTCTAGTAAATTTTTGTGTACATGAAAGATATTTTGAAGTACGTGGAATTTATGGCGCAGTGGCACAAAGTGTGACTGCAAACGCTACTGGTTGTGGGTTCGATCCCCCCTCGATGAAGTGAAATATTTATTTTGTGAAATGAAACATTTATATTTTCATTTCTCCGCTGCGGTGTGCTGGATATTACGTGAAGCTGATTTTTTATTTAAATATAATCAGTTACTGGGCTACAACAGATTGTGACCCAGTAAGTATAATAAGTATAATATAATACTGTTGTTAGAGGCCGGTCGTGGCGCAGCGGCACGAGGTGTGACTGCAAAACCGACTGGTTGTGGGTTCGATCCCCACTCGAGGAGATGAAATATTTACTTAAATTTATATTTCCATTTCTTCGCTCTGGTGTCGAGGTTAAGCGCGGCGTTGAGTTCTGCCACTCAACACGCAATGCCTCCAGAATTCGGCAGAAAGTGGGGAACGGAGTGTCTTAACACTAGGTTCCCTCTGCCTACCCTGCTGTGTGCGGGATACAGCGTGAAGCTAATTGTTTTTTTAATTTAATACTGTTACATTAAGTTAGTGAATAGGAATTGAATATTTTAGAGAGTCTACAATTTAATTTTATCACTTTTAGTATAATTTACATAGAAATTACTGTAGTAGACTAAACACCAATATAACCCTATCTATATCTACTAATTCAAAATACATATATTTATTAAATACAATGATTTCTGGCTAATTTATAATAAGTCCAAAAAAGATTAACGTTTAACATACCATATTGTGCAACAGGTGCATCCAGATAAGATCGTATCTCGTAATTAAATTTCGACGCCAAATTTACACACGCTAGGCGAGTAAACGGTTAAATTAGTGTGCAACTGTATTTTTACGCTTTTAGCTAGAATTTTATATTTGTGTTAATTTTTTTTATTATAAAGTAAATTGAGAAAATGCAGTGATATTTTTTTGGTTTTAGGGTTCCGTACCTTTTAAGGAAAAAGGAACCCTTTAAGATCACTTTGTAGTCCGTCCGTCCGCACGTCCGTCTGTCTGTTTTGTCTGTCTATCTGTCGGAAAAGAGCCTTTATTTCAGGAACGCTTGGAGAATCGTATTGAAATAAACCATAAAAACATATACTCAGAACTACGGTTCCCTGATTTCCTGAAAAAATCGTATTTCTAAATTTACTAAAAAAATATATATGGCCGTTTGTATCGCAAAAAAACTATACATTTGTGCTTAAATCACAAAAAATAATAGCCTTAAAAGAGGGGCAAAATTTGGTATTAATTGGCCACTAGTCAAAGTGAGGTATTAGATGAAAGGTTTGCATATTCTAATACATATTTTTTTTTTATGACGCACTAATTGTACGGAACTCTCAAGAGAGAGCCCGACTCGCGCTTTTCTGGTTTTATAGTAAAAAGTCGTCTATTTTTTACAATAAAAAACCATTCAAGACAATTTCTCCTGCAGGCGAGTTTAATCTTTAAAATTTTAACACTTTTGACTAGACGTTTCTCGAGTAATCGGTATGAAATTCATTTTACTATATTTTCTCAGCTTCACGTTCTATCCCGCTTATAGCAAAGTAGGCAGAGGGAACCTAGTGTTAAGACACTCCGTTCCCTATTTTCGTTGAATTTTTCGGGGCGTTGCGTGTTAAATGGCGAAACTCAACGCCGGATTTTTACTTTGGTGCCAGAGCAAATAAAGATTAATTCATTCCCCCAAGTGGGAATCGAACTTTCAACCGCCGCATTACAGTCACACCCTTGTGCCCCTGCACCACGTCGGCCTAAAATTTTATATTTCAAACTTTAAATCACTATCACCGTTACAAAAGAATAGAGTTGGGCTGGCCAGCTTTTTCTAAAAAAATACATTTTCTTTAGATATTTAAATTCATAATAGTATTAAAAAATTAAATAAGAAACACATTCAAATATAGTTATCACTTAAACTTTATAGTTATATTATCTTTAAAAACAATACGACGTCAACGGACGTTCCGCTGCGCGAGCGCAGGTGTTCCATCTAATTAAACTACATGGGAAAAATAGCAATTTACTTTACACTTCGTATGGGCACTACCGAAATTGTTGTAATATGTATAGATAATAGTACTTTGACATGTCCGATTATGGGTTTTGGGTTCTAATTTAATTAGAAATGTTTATTTTGGGGTTTTGAAAGTGTGTATTCTTTTGGATAGATCAATATATTTTATTCCAGCTTTACCTCACGTAGCAAGGTAGGTAAGATGGGACCAAGATTCTATAATTTTCATATGAATTTATGATGTTGATTTATTGAATGACGGAAGTAAACGCCGCACTGTGTTTTATCAAAGTGGGATGATAAAAACAATTTAAAAATCTCCCTCGAACGAAGATCAAGTGTACTTCCTTAGTACTGCGTCGTTCATTGTCAATTCCCCTTGCGTCACGATCGATTCTTCAAGAATAACACTGTAGGCACTAATTTTGTAGAGTAGGTAAAAGTAATCCAGATTGCTTTAATACATACTTCACTTCACACCCATTAAGAGATATTGCTTTTAACTGTGCCCAACAGTAGTGTCTCACCATTTCAAGCAAGCATCTCACCATAGATTATGAGTTAAAAAAAAAAAACAGCTTCACGGTGTATCCCACACACAGCAGGGTAGACAGAGGGAACCTAGTGTTAAGACACTCTGTTCCCCACTTTCTGCCGAATTCTGGAGGCATTGCGTGTTGAGTGGCAGAACTCAACGCCGCACTTCGCCTCGTCACCAGAGCGAAGAAATGGAAATATAAATTGAAGTAAATATTTCATCTTCTCGAGTGGGGATCGAACCCACAATCACACAGTCACATTTCTTGCCACTGCGCCACGACTGGCCTCAAATATTTTGAGTTATCTAACTCGTATATCGTTAAATTAATACTTTTACATTTTTTATACAATAGAATCAATATTAATTATAAAGGTAAATCAGTTGTCGCTGATAGCAATCTACTACCTA
The DNA here is from genome assembly GCA_013403705.1 of Heliconius hermathena. Taxonomy (NCBI): domain Eukaryota; kingdom Metazoa; phylum Arthropoda; class Insecta; order Lepidoptera; family Nymphalidae; genus Heliconius; species Heliconius hermathena. The sequence goes on along the minus strand of JAAIXJ010001769.1, from coordinate 810,850 downwards.
ATTTAAAATGGTCGTGTCAATTTTTTTTATCTGGGATACCGTTTAACAATTTTTTTAGTCATTTGCAAGCAGTATGGCACTTATAATATTGCAGAAGCACATATTATGTAGACATATTTTTCAGAGTACCCTGTCATAGGCGTAACCAGCTATAAAGATATAACAGTATATATTAACCGATTGTGCCATGGCCAAACAAATAATTGTAGGTTTTCTGCTTAAGGAAGCGATTATATATTTAAATTATTTTAATTTCTCCACTTAACACCTTAGGATAAAGAAGAAATCGTACGTAAAGCCAAAAACTATTGAACCCACCGAAATAAAAAAAAAACAATATTATAGATATCTTCGAGACCATAAAACTAAATTGACAAAATATTTGGACTACAGTTATCAGATACACAATTTTTTTAAATAAGCTGTCACAATAAAACAATAAAGCCAAATTTGTTTCTAACTACAATCTTAGCATGTCAAAAGGAGGCAGAACGACTGCACCTGTCGGACACCCTAGTACCCTGTAATTAGAATTTCGTGAAAATTTCTCTTCACCGACTATTAACATAACAGACTGCGTTTCTAAAAGTTAATGCAATATTTTATGCAAAATATATTATTAATAAATCAGGAATATGACATTTTTTTTAATTCCATTTGAGGAGGCTCAAAAGGAAAAAAACTGGAACACTTATAGGATTACTTTGTTGTTCGTCTGTCCGTGTACTAAGATCATTTATCTCGAGATCGTGTGGAGGCTGAGATCAAACTAAAATTAATATCAAATGTTCAAGTCTACGGTCTCTTGGAGCATAAAAAATTCAAGTTGCAAGTCATAGTTTTGATATTTAGTACGAAGTGAGCAATTATAATAAAAATAAATAAAAAAATCTGAAAAATGAAAATTTATAGGTATTTTATAAAAATGAATTATTAAAAATGTATATTTGTAGTTCACTTCATACAAAATGTGTGCGTAATCAAAACCTATAGGATATTTTCACATAGGACAGATAGACAAATAAAGGAAAATGGAAATATATGTTCAAATGCTGATTTTCAAAATGCTTTCTATTTTAATTAACTTTTTTTATACGTATATTATGCAATATATATCGAGTCTAGACATTGTGTTATCGATTTTAATATTTCAATATTTCAGTCTTTACAGAGAAAAACTATATTTTTGGATGAATAAAAGTAAAAGCTTTAATCTTAAAAGTTTGGGCAATTTCGATAAGAGCTTATCGATTGTAACCAGCAGGTGTGCAACATCTAAAACATTTAAATAACATACTAAGATGCTAAATATTCTGCATCACTATTAAGCAAAGTATGAACAAGGGTTCTGTCATTCAACACGCAATATGTAATGGCGAAAATAAAGGAAATACTGATACATCCCTAGTTTACTACTTTACAAAATATGAAAACTGCTTAGTAACGAAGTCTTTTTAAAAATATTAAATATAAATAATAAGAATTACCGTATAATTTAATAATTATTAAGGTACGGAACCCTAATAATATCGATAAAGCAAGTAGACAGATAAGACATACAGTGATATGCCATCCTATTAAAATAAAATAATTATATTACTTGGCAAGGCCAGTCGTGGCGCAGCGGCACGAGGTGTGACTGTAAAACCGATTGGTTGTGGGTTCGATGCCCACTCGAGGAGATGAAATATTTACTTAAATTTATATTTCCATTTTTTCTTCCTGATGTCGAGGCAACGAGCGGCGTTGAGTTCCACCACTCAACACGCAATGCCTCCATAATTCGGCAGAAAGTGGGGAACGGAGTGTTTTAACTCTAGGTTCCCTCTGCCTACCCTGCTGTATGCGGGATACAACGTGAAGCTGTATAAGTATATATTACTTGGCCCTTGTGGCACAAGGGCGCAAACGTGCGACTGTCAATGCGTCGATTGCGGATCCGATTCCCACTCGAGGGAATGAAATTTTAAATATTTCTTTTTCGTCGCTCTATTAACGAGACCACTCAGCACACAACACCTCAAAATTCGTTAAAATCGGGAACAGAAGTATTATATAATCTGTAAGAGACTTCGGGAAGTATCTTCCAATCTTCAATAGTTCAAAAGTCATTACAAATGTACAACAAAAACCGTAAAAAAAATCGTAAAAAAAAATAAAATAACAAGAAGTTAAAAAAATAACAAATCAAGCATATATCAATTTATTACAGTTTTTTAATAAACAAGATTTTTTCGATTCAACCGACGACTTGAAGCACTTCAATAGCGTCACACTTTGATCAAATGAATGGATAATTTGTTCCATCATATATTTTTACCGTTTCCACCGTTTTCTATGACGATTATAGGTTTTTATCTTTAAAAAAAAAGTCGTTATTTTCTCGTTGTAGCTTATAACCGTAAAACATTTCTTTGTACTTAAAGTTAAAAAGCCATGTTTTAAAAATCTATTATTGTATAGTAGATTTTTCGTGATTTGTGTATATTATTCAATTTTATTGATTTTTAGTAAACAGTTTAGATCCCCCGGACGCCTAAGGAAACGATGACAACACAACCAATGGCCTATATAATATAAATCATAAACTAAGTAAATATTTACTTATTTAGAAAACGTATAAAAAATTTAACGTAGCGGGACCCGAACCCGCGACTCCTGGAAACCGACCAGGAGGCGCGGGTTCGAGTCCCGCTACGTTCAAATTTTTATACGTTTTCTAAATAAGTATTTTTCTTTACTAAGTGTGGATTAACACTTTAATAATGTTTAAAATAAGTAAATATTTATTAAATTTAATCCAATTTTTTTATTTGTCTTAGCGTGATTGAGTAACAAATGTCCAAATATTGTTTTTCATATTAATAGGCCGTCGTGGAGCAGTGGCACACGCATGTCACTGTAAACAGGAAAGTTGTAGATTTGATTTCCACTCGGCGGAATAATTATTTAAAAAAAAAATAGAAGCGCGGCGTTGAGTTCAATCAGCAGGCGATGCGTTGTGTTGGGACACATGGGTGGAAAGTAGAACACTTAAATATCCTAATAGGAGATGGAGTGTCTTAACACTATATTCCCAAGTCCCCTTTATCTAAAAGAAACAAAAAGAGACTATTAACTTACTATTCGAGAATTCATATTTCGTATCAATATCAAGTAAACCGGAAAATACTACCACAAACAAGCTAAAAAGTGAAGGAAATTGTTTAATTACTTTGGAACTACTAACCGAGATTAGACCGCTACGTCTAATGTGTATGTAACGGGCGTGCAATGACTATAGGTATCTTGGAGTGGCCATCGAAACTAGGTTTTTCTTCTAGTTTATAGAAATTGTTGAATATATTGGCTTGGATTTATTATGTAGTTTTTATTTAATTTATAAATAAAGTAAATAAATCAGTTTCACGCTGTATTCCGCACACAACAGGGTAGGCAGAGGGAACCTAGTGTTAAGACACTCCGTTCCCCACTTTCTGCCGAATTCTGGAGGCATTGCGTGTTGAGTGGCAGAACTCAACGCCGCGCTTAACCTCGACACCAGAGCGAAGAAATGGAAATATAAATTTAAGTAAATATTTCATCTCCTCGAGTGGGGATCGAACCCACAACCAGTCGGTTTTACAGTCACACTTCGTGCCGCTACGCCACGACGGGCCTCAATATATTGGCTTGGATTTATTATGTAGTTATTATTGAATTTATGATATTGTATTTTTCTTATATTATAAATATGAACATCCGGTTCACGCTGTATACAGCAGGTCAGACAGAGGGAACCTAGTGTAAAGACACTTTGTTTTCTATTATATTTTCGCCGAATTATTGAGGTTGAGTAGCGGAACTCAACGCGGGCTATAGGTTTTGTAACTGTGTAAGAATATTTTATTATGCTACTAATTACTATGCTACTAATATTATAAATATGTTAGGTTGTTAGGATGTTTGTTCCACTTTCGTGTAAAAACTATTGAACGGATTTAGATGAAATTAATGCACCGGATACAATTCATTAACTAAACATTTCGTATAATTTAGTTATAATATAATAATAAGTACAAGCGGGCGAAGGCGCGTTTGAGCCGCTATTAGTAAGACATAAGCTTAGAATTTAAATACTTATTATATGATTACTTATTAATATTTCGTTATTTAAAATAATTTATAAATAAAAAAACACATCAGCTTTACGCTATATCCTGCACACAGGATAGGCTGAGGAGGCTGGGTAGGCTGAGGGAACTTAGTGTTAAGACACTCCGTTCCCCACTTTCCGCCGAGTTCTGGAGGCATTGCGGGTTGAGTGACTGAACTCAACGCCGCGCTTTTGCCTCGACACCAGAGCGAAAAAATGAAAATATAAATGTAAATATTGTCCCTGCGCCACGATTGGCCATATAAATGTCTAATATAAACTTAATTTATTATAAAATATATAGCATTTGATTAAAACTTTTAATTTTATAAAACTTATTGTTATATATTTTTAGAACATTTCAGTAATTTTTAAATATATTATTTAAGCTTTATTTAATATTCAATCAAAAAAATAATCTCATTCAAGATTACTTTATCAAAATAACACTTATCACAGACCGCAAAGATAACGTTAAAAACAATAAAAAGAAAATAATTAGAAAAAAAAAAATATCCCCAACTTGGGGTCCCACCTTCACAATACATCCATCATCCTTTTTACACATACCAAAATACATCGAGAGTGAAAGAGACAAAAAAAACATTGACAAATGTCACAGTGTCCCAGGTAAGTTAAAATTAAAATTATTCGAACGTCAGCTTTGCGCGGGAAAGCACGTGTTTCGATGCGCGATACAAACTTTCAAAGTTTACGCAAATTTTCGCAAGTTTACTATTTTATTTGACGATAAAATATTTTTAATATTAAATTAGGTGTTATTTATTATTGGATTATTGTGAAAATGTGGATTTTAGTGCATGGATATTGTCAGTGACAGGAACCAACCATCCTTTTGTGCAAGGGATTACTATTCTTAAGGCGGCAACTGTATCGGTAAGGATAAAAAAGCACCCTCCGATATAACATTTACAAATGTCATACCTATATGAATGCAACCTTTTCAAAAGCAAATTTTAATAATATTCTTAATAAAAATTCGTGAGAGTACTAAGTTCGGTTCTAGTTTGGGCTAAGCATGTGCCAAGTTGAACTTAAACTTTTTTAATCTTTATTCCAATATAAATATAATATGTTTGATATCCTGATATCCGTTAAAGCAATAATATTTTAAATCCATATATTTTATTAAGAGTTTTTCTACGCTTAGGTACGTTTTACTACGATTATACAATTTATTTAGTAAACAATAAAATATAAGCAGATATATATTTTGTATATTATCTTCAACTAACAATTTAAGCTTTTATGTAAAGATTACCTAGAGTTTCCTCTATTGTTGTATTTGTGAACAATTTCATAAATCGAAATCTTATTTTAAAAATTAAAATTTATAAAAATGATATATTTTTATAAAAATTATTAAAGCTAAGCAAGTTCTTAAATTTCAACCGACGACCATCTCGTTCAATCAAGCATATCTCGACGCATCGCTGTGACAGCAAAAAGATAAAACATTAAACGTATTTTCCATTAGGAAAGAATTCACTATCATTTTTAACACACACGGTCGGCCATCATCCCTTCAAAATAGCCCTGAGAGCAAATATTTGTAAGGGATGCGAGAATCAGGTAGATTTGGCTGTTATATTCCAGAATTTTAGATTTTTTTCTTTACAAAAAAAAATGAATAAAATATCTTTATTTTATTATATACTGGCTTTTACCTACGACCCCGTGATTTTTCCTAAGAAAAAATCTTGATTCCGTATTAATAAATCACTGTCAAGTCTGAGATCGATCTTAAGATGTCATTTTCATTAACAGATATATGTTATGTATGAAAACGGCATCTCTAAATCGATCTCAGGCTTGGGAGCGGTTTATTGATACGGGACTAGGAGTAGCGTATCTACTTGTCTTGTATTACGACATTTCAAATAACACTGGACACATTGAAACAAAAGCGTTATATAATACAGCTTAACATTTTTCTCAATAAATAGAATATCCAATACACAAAGAAAATCATCATTTCGAAGCAGTAAATCTTCGCTCGTTTTATGTTCTCGTTCGAACTCTCCAGCTTTTATAATATTAGTATTAATTTCAAGATCGCGTAAAACAAAATGGCTGCACCTAATATATAAAAATAATATCTAAAACGCTCAAAAGTCATTCAACGGTTAAAAAATATTTTTAAAAATTAGGAAATAAATACTTTTTATGAAAAGAAAGAAATTAATATTTTCGCGTATCTAGATTTGAACCCGCGCCTTTTGGAAACCGTTCAAGTGCTAAGCCACATATTCTCCACATATTCTAATGAAGCTATATCAAAGTGTAATAATTTCATATTAAACATATTTTAAATATAAATATATATAATTCTACATAGAGTATATCATATATTCTATATCAATTAAATCAAATTTAAAGTTTAAACCTCCATTAAAACTACATTGCAAAAAAATCGCCAGTTCAAAAAGTCAATTGAACTCTACAAAAAACTTTGTAAGGGCCCTTACACACTCTCATAACGAGAATACAATAAAACAAAGGATCATAACAACCACTTCTTACTCACTTATAATATATCGTTCGCGTCCGAGTCTGTAATGCCTTTAATTAGTGATAGAGATATACAGTGTGGGTTGGAGGAAAGGAGAGAGCAAAGTAAATAGTTTGTAATGGCACCCTCGTGGAGCGACTGGAGCGTATTTGTGAACCTCTTTTATAATTAAAGTTGACTTTAATTTAGTTGAAATCGTATTTAGTTTGAAGATTTTGAATTATTTTAGTGCGAAACTACTTTATCTGTAATATTTTCCTTTTTTCGTGTCACTTGGGGCCTAAGGTGATTTAATGTCGAGATTTGGCTAATAAGTCTGAAAAAATACAATATTTTTGCATATATATCGAAACTACCTATAATAAGATACGAGGCCAGTCGTGGCGCAGCGGCACAAAGTGTGACTGTAAAATCGACTGGTTGTGGGTTCGATCCCCACTCGAGCGATACAGCGTAAAGCTGATTTATTTATTTTTTATTTACTTATAATAAAGACGAAATTTTGTACTTGTTGTATAATTTACCTTAACTAAAATCATAAAATAAAATATGATTACACAATTTGAATCAAGTTATTATTAACAGGTTAAGCAAATAGGTAAGCATATTAGAAATCACACGCAAAAGAATTAAAAATTAAGAATTCCCCACACCGGATGTTGAACTCACGACCATCATAATAATATAAAAAATAATTCAAACCTTCCAATTATTTCACATATTACAAACACTTAAATCAATTTATTAGTCAAAAGGGTCCTTTACAATACTAGGTCCATCTATGTAGGTACAAAATGAGTAGCACACCGTCAACACTTACTTCCTCATAAGCAGACTATAAAACTGTCTAAAAAATATCATTGTCATTTTAATTTATTTGTTTGTATGAAGAAGTGCGTGTAATTAATATACGAGTATGTATGGGAAGGGTTAATTCTTTACAACCAAAAACAAATATAAGACGCAGCTTGTTCTTATGAATTATTTATGTTCTTTTGGTGATATGGCATTGCTTTGGGATATCATAGACAAATGGATTTGAGGTTACGTTAATTAAAAAAAAACAAAAAAATATATATATTTTTAATTTTCATTGTTTTTATGGCGCAACGGCCCAGTGTCTCACTGTGAATGCGACAGTTGGGGGCTCAAATCACACAAGTTAGTATGAATTATTTTCATTTCAAGATTGAGATACATTTATCTTTATTAAATCTCAAAAATTATAAAGAAAGTAGAGTACGGAGTGTCTTAACTGGGTTCCTTCTAGCTACTCTGCTAAATGGAGATACAGCCTAAAAAATCTCTACCAGTTCAAATACAAAAACAACAAAAAACATTCACAATACCAAGTACCAAAAACACTTAAAAATATTTGAAACAAAAAAACTAATAAAAAATCCTTCGTTAACGCCAATTTTATACCTATATATAATAAAGACTCATTAATTAAATTAATTGTGTCCATTCTTTAAAATGATCTTTTCTCACGACCCCCACTCGCGGATACCTACCAGCGATATAAAGAACAGGTAAAATTAAACAACATTAAAGATATGGGGTGATCGGCCAGGAACTAAATTATCTGATATACATCAAAGTGTTGTTTTGGTGCCCCTTTTAAATGATTCAGACGGTATAAAAACGATTTGAAAAAACAAAAACATGATTTTTTTTTGTATAAAAAATTATAAGTTTCTGTGAGAAGGTTGTGTCGGATAAAGTGTAAAAAAATAGGTTGTATTGTAAAAAATCTTTTTATGTAAATTTATTTTTTTAACATTCTTTTACGGTGTATATTTAAAGTTTTTTGTAAGAGTTGAATATTTAAAGGATAACCCCTTTTCTTGATACTTTTTTTTATTTTAACGTTTCTCAAAAAACGAGAGCAGTCATGGCACAAAACTGCAAGCACGTGACTGTGTATGGGTTCGATTTAATGGAGTGTCTAACATTAGATTCACAGGTTCCCTTTGCCTCTCATGCTATGTGCGGTATACAGTATGAGCTTAAAAAATCTCCGAGATTTTACTATATAGTAGTTATAACATACTACAATATACATAGTAGATTAAATAATAACGTCTGACACATGATTATAACAACATTAACCGCCAGTACGGCGGAACCCAACGCCGTAACTTGCTTAACCTGACTAAAAAGAAATAAAATTGTATACACATTTCAAAACCCAATTGAATAACTGACTTTAATCACACTTATCGTATTAAATCAAATATATTAAATAACATTTAATTTATCACCCGTTGCATCATATTTTCATTTTATTGCCAGATATCAATGCTTATCGCTAAACTAACAAGATCCCTCAATTAATATTTATATACAATTCCGTCTCTATTGTTTGGACTGTGACGACAGTAACCACGGACTGTATGTTTGTACGTCACTATAAATAGTCCGTATTACTTATAAAATAAGAACTGTTCCTTATATATACTCTGTCAGGTTTATCCAGGTGTAGTGAACATAAATCACCCTGCTTGGCCTTCTGACCTCTGGGTTTTAAGGATTAGGGGAATGGTTCCCAGGATCTTGCAGGAAAAAGTTGGACTAATTAAATTTATAGGGCAAAATACATTTTTTTTTGTATATGCCCCTAAATTTTGTACTTCCCGTTATTATCTTATTTAAAATGGATTCATCGACCTACAGTCATATATTTATAATTTACGTTCATAAAAAAATATAGTCGAATTCTAAACCTATTGCTTTTAGAGAAGTCGGTTACAAAGTAAAATCTAGTTGATTCAACAATTTTAAAATTACATTTGAATATTTAGATGTTTCGTCATTATTTAGCATGAGAACAATTTTGGTTCGCAAAACTAGATTTAACCGAAAACCACATCTGATATCCCTTTAAAATACTAGATCACTTCTAGAACTCGTTTTCGAACTATTTTTAAGTTGACAATAGTTTTTTTTGCGAACAAATAGCTAAGGAACGAACCTATGGAGCCAAACGCTAACAAAAGAGTATCGTCTATCGAGGGGTTGAAATTAAAAAAATAAGTCCTCAAGAAATATTAATGCCATTTCATGACAATACAACTATAACTTATTACCGTTACAGTTAATAATTTAAGAGTAAAACTTTAATAAAAATTTTACGGCTCTATTATAGAGTACGAACATTTTCATTATTATCTAAAGATGGTTCTTCTGTATACGTGATAAAATTTGATTGCTTACTTGCTACGACCCATTGGACGTTTATGCCTCATTCGTCTTTATAGGTTTATTTTATAGGTACTGATATCTGTATAAGGTATAAAATCCAAATATAGAGCTTGTCTATAGTAAAACATTCATTATTTATCCCTTTTCACGACTTTAAAATTGTATAACAATTAAACTATGTATAACAATTAAAGAAAAGAAATAGAAGAAGAAATATATAGTTATATCTTTGATATCTGATTATGTGATTAAATGGGTAGGTGAAATTAAAATCGATTCGAACCGAAAACTATCAATTCCTGGTCTACATATCCTAATACTACATTTTGACCACATCTATTTAGTTGCAGTAGTAAACCCAATATTTTTTGTTACGGATAACAATCATCAATTTTACACTGTAAATTCACATTTACAATTTTCTTTAAAATTGTCATAACCTATTATATATTTTTATTCAAAACTATCCTACAACACGATATTATACTATTTGATATATGTACATACATACATACGACCAACAAAACGAATATGTTTTGAACTAGCTAGCAAATAATAAGGAATCCAATATTCCCGCCCCTCGATATGGCGTCGTAAATTTCCCATACCAAGAAGTCATTGTTGTCAAAAATAAATCATGCCAGTACAAGAAGTGAAGTAAGCGTTTGAAAAAAAAACTAGATCGAAACCAAATCTAATGTTTATAAAATTAACAAAGTTTAAAATCTCCAGGTAGGCAGCTGTTCTGCAGTGACCTTCGAACTTGAGGGATCCATCTGTATCCCATTTCGCACTTCCTCGTGCAATGGGAGCATCTCCGAGGTTAACAAAGATGGGAACCATATTGCATAACAATTATATGTATTGTTACTCCAATTTCTTCTAAAGTAGACCGATTGTTGACTACAATACTCCGAATTCGCTTAAGAGTTTGATCGCGCATCTGCCTTTTGTATTATATTTGGCGGAATATATCTTAAGAAAAATATGCTTGAAAAATTATATTGACTTTTTTTTTAATTTGTAGAAGTTTTTTTAAATAAATGGTATGAAATAATTATTAGGTCCTAGAATAAGCTATCGCTGTTTTTTTTTTGTTTAAAAACAATAATTTAAAATATAATGCTTACAATGACATTACTCAAAGTATTGTCCATCATTAGAGACCACTTTCTCCCATCTCTCTGGTAGCAATTGAATCCCCTGTCGGAAAAACGACTCATCTTTCGAGGCAATCCAGGAATCAAGCCATTTTTCGGCTTCTTCAAAAGAATGGAAGCGCTGCTCGCTTAAACCGTGCGCCATCGACCGAAACAAGTGGTAATCGGAGGGGGCTATGTCCGGTGAATACGGCGGGTGGGGTAGAACTTCCCATTGAAGTGTTTCCAGGTAAGTTTTGACTGGTTTTGCCACATGTGGCCGAGCATTATCATGTAATAAAATCACTTTGTCGTGTCTCTGCTCGTATAGTGGCCGCTTTTCTTTCAGAGCGCGACTCAAACGCATCAACTGAAGTCGATAGCGAGCTCCCGTGATAGTTTCATTAGGTTTAAGCAGCTCATAATAAATTACGCCCTGCTGATCCCACCAAATGCAGAGAAGAAGCTTAGAACCATGGATATTTGGTTTTGGCGACGATGTTGATGCGTGACCCGGCATGCCCCACGATTTTTTTCGCTTTGGATTGTCGTAGTGAATCCACTTTTCATCCCCAGTGACGATACGGTGCAGAAAACCTTTTCTCTTTTGCCGTTGAAGCAACAATTCACACATGAGAAAACGTCGTTCTACGTCTCTCGGCTTCAACTCATACGGCACCCAATGCCCTTGCTTTTGGATCATTCCTAACGCTTTTAAACGTTTTGAAACTGTTAACGCATCTACTTGTAACGTTTTCCCGAGCTCTACTAACGTCTGACATGGATCTTCTTCAAGCAATGCCTCCAATTCTGTCTTCAAATTTTGTCGGTGCTCCAGAACGCTCTTTGTCTTCAAGGTCAAAATCATTACTTTTGAAGCGCCTAAACCAGTCTCTGCACGTTGTATTCGACAAAGCATTGTCTCAACGAGAATTCTGTGTGCTTCTGCTGCAGATTTTTTCTGAATAAAGCAGTGCAATAAAATTCCCCGCAAAAACACTTTATTTGGCACAAAAGTACACATTTTCACAAAGGGAAAATAAATATGTAGTTGACACTGTAGTAAACACTATTCTACTATAATTTGAGGTTACATATAGTACTACTTTGGTGATTCGTTACCGTACGAAATTCCATGCACAGAGTGCCGCAACGCCATCTTTCAAAAAACAGCAGCAACTTATTCAAGGTCCTAATAATTACCATGTTTGACAGTTATTTTTAGCTTAGTGGTTCTGCTCTATATAGACACATTTTTTTCAAGTTAGTAACTTTAAGTCACGACTTTTGTACTGACCTATAAATTCATTTTGGCCCATAACAGTATTATCATATATATATTTTTTAAAGTCATAAAAAAAAACCTTCCCGCTTTCCACTTTGCAAAGTAAGACAGGCTCGAACAGTGTCAAGACACTTCATATCACTCTCCGCCCAAAGTGTAGACTTTATTTTAAAATTATCGTATATTATATTCTACAAAACAATTATAGTATTAACGCAAAATTTAGTAGGTACTTCTCGTCCAGATTAAGTAACCATTTGAAGAAAGCTAGTCCTTTCATGGTAAATTGCGACAGCTGTGTTTTAGCCACTGTTAACCTAGTTTGACAAGTTTAGTCGCTCTATTACGTATCTTAGATAATGAAACATTATAGAAAACATTTTTTCCGTATTGGAATTTATACAAATAACATTTTACTATTTACTTAACTTTTCCGTGAAAGATAACAAGCTAATTTAGCCTATATATAAAATAAAATTATTTCGAGTTAATATAATTTTTATTTTAGAGTTTTCGTCCATTATATGGCAGAGAAATATGCCATATAACAGAACTAAACGTCATTCTTGACACAACTAGGCCGGGGAAACTAAAAATAAAACAAAATACAGAAAACGGACAGATAAAATATAAAGCACTGAAATTAAATATAAGTAGAGCACCAAGCCTATTCTAAAATAGTTAAATTTGATGAATATTTTTTCATATTAATAATTACATAAACAAAAATTTATCCAAAACTTATAAATAACAATATATACAAACACAAATACACAACGACTACATTATATAAATACATATAACCTCGCACCTTTAAATGGTTAGTCCACAAAAAAAGTTAAATCCTTTTACATTTTTACTTATAAAAAATTGTAAAGCCACATTTATGATATCACCGTATCCATATTTGTTCATCACAAGCGCTAGAGACTATATGGTCGTCGATCATATCATAGATAAGTTTATTTGAACATATTGTTATGACGTTAACTAGCAGCACGCGCTATAAACTAAAATAGTAAAATATACCAAGAAAAATGTTATTAAAGTAGAATAGTGAAACAGGAAAGATATCGTTCTGTATTTTAGCTGAAAATTACAATTAGAGACTATCTCTTCGTGGCGTAGTGGAGCAGCGGACAGGATGATTGCAGGTTCGATTCTTATTTGTGGAAATGAATTATTTTCATAGTGACAGACCACTCTTTAATTCAGCTTTCTTTACATTTCTCCACGTAGAGATTTTACAGGATATTATCATATAAGTATAAATATTTCTTCTTATTGGAATCTTATGAACTTTCATACCATACTTATTATAAATTTTAATATCTTTACGTTTTATCCCGCCTGTGTAGAAGGTTCATAGTGTTATGACACTCTTTTCTCCACATACTGTCTAGTTGTAAGACATTATTCATTTTTCTTTTATTGATTTTGAGAAATACCTTTATTTATTATTATGCACATACAGACTTCTGTCACTTAATACAATACTAAAAGATACATCCAATTTTAAAATATCTTTTAAAGAATAGGTATATACATTAAAGTTTTCAATTTAATACTTTAAGCTCATAAAACTTTTAAGAAAGAGAGCTTACGAATGACAAAGAAAATTTACTTTGTATTCTGTTGTGAATAACTCAAACAGATATCAGGAATTTAAATCTATAAAAGGAACGTATATTAAGAAAAGATATCATAAATAGTTAGTTGTTTTGAAATAGTTTTCTTTCCTTAAAAATAAATAAATCAGTTTCTCGCTTCACACGGCAAGGTAGGCAGAGGAAACCTAGTGTTAAGACACTCCGTTTCCTACTTTCTGCCGAATTCTCGAGGCATTGCGTGTTGGGTGGCAGGACTCAAAGAACAAAAAGAACAAATGGAAATATTCTTTCCTCAATGTGTGATTAATACTATAAAAATATTTATGTAATTTACAGTGTCCATTATCAATCTAATAAGAATATTACAAAGTTTAAAATTATGAACAAGCTCGTATAATAATTAATTGAAAATTAATTTTATTTATCTTTCATCCTAATAATATTATAAATTTGAAAGTTTGTAAGGATGGATGTTTGTTCATAACTCACACAAAACTACTAAATCGATTTATATGAAACTTTACAGTGATGTAGTTTATACATAAGAACAATACATAGACTACAATTTAAACAGAGATTTTGTATAATTTGGCTTTAATATAACAATAAGTTTAAGGGGGTGCAGCCACACGTAGACCACTAGTGTATAAATACATAAGAATATAATACTTCAAATAATTTTAATAACAATTTGCATATATATACATATATCTGTAAAAACAAAACCTATAAGAGTTACTATAGGGAAACATTTTGATGCAGCAATCGGCAATTAACGCCACTTACTGTAGGGGGCGGCAGCTGTGTAACTAACTGGTGACTTCAATTAAGTCGATTCTATAGAGAATGTTTGTTCAATACGAATTTTGTGAAAATTATTTTATTGGTGCTTGCTTAAAAGTATAAAAAATGACGATATTTTAATGCTATTATGAAAAAATTTAAAGTAATTGATTAACATTTTATAAAATATTAATTAGGCCATAGCAACATTGCCATTGTAGACTTGACGGTTATAGGTTCGATTTCGGGGTAATGAAGTATTTTCATTTCCTCGTTACGGTTACAAGACAAAGAGCGACGTTGAGTTCCACAACTCAACAAGTACTGTCTCATTAGACAGTGTGTGGGGAACGAAGTGTCATGACACTATGAACCGTCTACACATGCAAAGTAAGAACATAAAGCTATAATACTTAAAATCATAGTAAGTACTGTACGAAGGTTCATAAAATTCAAATCCAATAAGAAATATTCATAATTATATTATAATGTCTTGCAAAATCTCTATGTAGAGAAATAGAAAGATAGTCGGATTAATGAGTGATATGTCACTATATTTTGTTCTAATACAATAACTTTATCAATGTATATTGTTTGTTTTTATTCATTTCTCGAGAGAACTTAACTTCTAATGGGCTCAGACGACAGACAGAAGAAAAAAAGAGAGTCAGAAATATTATTCTAATTTTTTCAGCTTTACTCTTTAACTCGCATATAGCAGGATAGACAGAGACCTATTGTCGAAACTATCCATCCGACTAAATTTGAGAAATTGTCTGTTGAGTAAAGGATTAACTTCCTTTATCATTAATTCGGGGAAATAATGATAAAGGAAGTTAATCATTATATTCAGGGAAATGAAATTGAGGCTGTCGTGGTGCAAGGCACAAACGTGTGACTGTAACGCGGCGGTTGTGGGTTCGATCGCCACGCGCTCGCTCTGCCTATTCTGCTATACGAGGTTCCCTTTGCCTACTCTGCTACACGTGGACTAGAAATCGTATCTACGACCATCATCGTATTCCACAGTCATACGCTTTCTCACTATATGATGGTCAGCTAACAACTGTTCCACAATAGCACTACTAATGTTACTGTAAAATTTATACCAATCGATGAATGACTAAACGTGAAATTAATGACCCATCACAACCACATTACACAATAACTTACTATATAAAAAATAATATTTATTCAAGCGTGAAGTCATGTAAATTATTTTTTATGAATATTTTATTTAAATGAAGGAAAAATGTCACAGTACTTAGAAATGGGGGTGAAAACAGACACGCTAGTCAAATGAATTATTTATGAGAGGGCGCCACCTGCTGTACTGGTATCATTAGTTGACTATTTGTTTACAGTTGTTTATTATAAGTTGATTAGGAAATGACTTGTAAGTCTAAGCGTATAGTAATAATATGAAGGCAGATAATATAGAAACATTTGTTTTATCTATTAATAATAAATATAAGAAAGAAATGTTAATCATAAAAAGAGGCGTCAAAAAATAAAGCAGGTTCAACATTCCTAAAATCAAGACATTCCTTTTTACACTTTACGATATTATTTGTCTGAAACAAACGATAATATATATTATATTTCCTTGAGTGGAGATAGAATCCTCAACTAAACAAATAAGTTCTAAACTAAACAAAAAACCTAAAATTTTCGGTTTTAATTATTATTTTTATTAAGTAGTGGAATTCAAATTTGTATAAGTCGCATTTTCATTTCCGTTTTCTTATTATGGGGCATGTGTCAAAGCTTTACAGTTCACATATACTGAAAAGATTCAAAGTCATATTTGAAGCACGTATAAATTTAAAAAGATCTAAGAAATTATAAGATCGTGACCTTCTTTATAAAAAAAAAACTCTTCAGAATGAAGCTTGGAAACCAATTTAGTTGTGAAAGCAAATATAATACAAAATCTCGTTTGAGCTCGTTAACTTAGAGATGTTTTTTAAAAAAATCTGCATGTAATGGATATAACAAAGACAATCTTAAGATTCAAGATTTAGGTTCCCTGCGATTAATTCTTTACAATTTAAGAATAAATTCTGAATACTTGCTTCCTAAAAGGTGTTTATATTCCAAATTCCTAATTGGTTTTTAAGTGGTTGTGCCCAGTCCGAAATAATTGTCGCATAGAAACTACTTAGTCTTTTCAATATGAACATTTGTCATCCAACGTGATGATCCCTCGTCTCTGGAGAACTTAAGATAGCATCTACTTTCATTATCGAGACAGTATACATAATAAAATACAAAAAAGTTTTAAGTATCCATTTTGGCACAAGCCGGTTGTTCTTTTCAGACAAAACTCCTCACTTTTGTCTCAGATACTTTATTTCGAAAGCTATTAAGACGAAATTTACTTAATGTAACAAGTAGATATTTCAAAGTGACTTAGGACATTCATATCCGAAATCCACCAAAACGTGTTCCGTTTCATACAAACGAATGTCGTTGAGGTAGCACGTACCATACATTGTGGACTGATAAATCTAGACCTTATTCCGTTATAAAATCAGGAACACCGCCCGATGGAACTGCAAAGTAACCTATGTCGTTCAATAAGAAACTTTTGTTCTCAACCCCATGTTTCCCGAGTCGAGACGTGCATTCGATATTAAAAAACGCTCGGGAGAAATCTTAAATTCAATAGTCATTTGAAAAGCAAGGGAGAGGATAATGGACGGAGCCGTACGCCCTGTTTTTGCGGTGTTATATTTAGTTCGCGAATTCTTCAGGGTCGTTTTGTGTACACACTGGTTTCTGTGCCCAGCATGTGTCTGCAGACTGTGGCTGGTACAATACGCGCCAAGATTCTAATTACACAGTCAATTTGGTGCAACGAGAAATATGAATTATTGCCTCACCGTAACCGAGATGAAATCGGCCATGTTTGAATTTCAACAAAGGTTCCCGTTTGTATGAAGTTTTAAAGCAGGATTTGATATAAGAATAACCTATTTAACATTATATTCGTAAGCGATTAGTTTTCTGTTTGCGTATAATTGGTATGATTAGGTTTAGGGAAGTTGAGTTCGAGTTAAAAGTATTGTGTTGGATTTCTTCAATTTTGGTTTAAATTAGTTTAAATATTTACATAAATAATTAGTTTGTAATTCCTGTTATTTTGTACCGTATGGGGTTGTACCATTCAGGGGAAAATTTAATTATTTTATAATAGTTTAGTAGAATAGACATTTACATGTTGTGCTAATAATATATTATAAAGCGCAGCAAGCATTTATATTATTAAAAAAATAGTTGCTAACTAAATTAAACATTAAACAGCGAATTTACAGTACGGTCACGTACTATAAATTCGGTGTCTGTTTAAACAAATTAGAATATTTAATTTTATTATTGAACCGGTATGTTTTAATATCTATTAACGTCAGAAGATGCAGAACGAAGTGATTTATAATAAAGATTGCCTTATTTATATCATAAAGATCAAATATAAGATAAACAAAAATATAGATAAATATATCATTACACTAGAGACAAAAGCCATAAAGATAAATAATATATTCAATTGTCCACTACTGGATTACTCACAGTAATAGTCCGATTACAGTGGCATACATATCTAATATCCACTTTCATCTAATCTCTATACAGTTTCGTGGCTGTTTGCATAAAATAAATGTATTTAGCGTTTATGCGCTTGCCTACTAATCCGTAGGCTGTACATTCAATTGCTCTATTTCTGAAGGATATGTTATAATTAATATTGCTTTTGTTTAATGAAAATGTTTGTGTAAATTTAAATAAAATATTAATTACTTCATGTTTCTTCTCAGCAAGTGGATAGAGGGAACCTAGTGTTCCCCTTTCACGCCCAATTATTAGGACAATGTGTGTTGAGTAACGGATCGTAACGTTTACGCGTTTTGTCTTTTTATAAGGGAATCCTCCCTGTCGTGTTTACAGCCAGACGTTGTGACACTGTGATGCAGCGCCACCACAGCTCCGAGCCAGACTCGGCCATTATATTTTATTATTATTATAGTTAAAATTAATTTATTACATGAAAATATTGGTTTTATTAAATGTCATCGTTATAGTGCGGTTTGGTAACAGATAAAATCTACATGTCAATTTTCTTTGTAAAATTATATTTATAACTATTTTATATATACTTGAATGTTGGACAAGTAAATGGTCTATACAATTTATATTTTAATTATAAAATAAAAAAATGGCTTTATCATTCAATTTGCCGCATCCAACAAAACAGACATGGCTTGTAAAATGGCGAAACTTAATGCCACTTTGTGTTATTGGACTGGGCACAGAAAGGCAATATTAAATGTTTTTTTTAAATTAATTAATTTTACCAAAATATATTATAGCTCAAAACCAACGAAGACAAGTCACTTCACAATCCTTAGCTGTTGGACACATCAGCTAAACACGCACAGAAGGCAAATTATTTAAAAAAAAATCATATTTTTTTATAATGGTAGTTCCTACGAGTTACTCAAAGCCGGTCTCTACGATCTCAACGGTCACTTTTAATCGATGTCATGATTGCCGGGACGAATATAGACCATAAAATTGTTTCATATACATTCCAGAATGGTAACGGAGTTTACAAGATCGTGGCAAATCTGCTAATCGTGATAGTTTATATGAATAGTTTAAATCTGAAAATATCAAAAATTTTATAATTGAGGCCAGTCCTGGCGCAGGTGTGACTGTAAAACTGACTGGTTGTGAGTTCGATCCCCACTCGAGGAGATAAAATAATTACTTAAATTTATATTTCCATTTCTTCCCTCTGGTGTCGAGGGAAAGCCCGGCGTTTAGCTCTGCCACTCAACATGCAATGCCTCCAGAATTCGGCAGAAAGTGGGGAACGGAGTGTTTTAACACTAGGTTTCCTCTGCCTACCCTGCTGTGTGCGAGATAAAATGTGAAGCCGAAAACTATTAAAAATTGAATTGTTTTTCAATTGTATTGCCTTATACGTTTAGCTTAGGATTAAAATGTATGTAGTTTATTACAGTTGTATCTAATTTATAAATTTACACGCTAAATATTGTTATTAAATATTAAACTTGTTATTAATTATGAATTAAAATTAACCAGAAATACGATATAGAATTAATTAAAATTATTTACTGTTTTCAGATACCACAATGCTTAAATGGACTGTGTATGGCAAAAAAAATCAACACGTTCCAGTCATAGGTGACGAAAATATAGACAATGTAGAGCCTTATAGCAATAAACCTTACAGTGACATAGCGAGGCGATCTTTAGACGCACAGACTGTTAAAAAGAGTAAAAAACCAAGCAGATACCAACGCAGATCGTTAGGAGCAGCTGCACGTAAAAATAACTGCCAAAATGTCGACAAAGAAAATTTTAACTTTATAGGTAATACACCTAATCACTTTAGAGAAGGCTATATTAAAAAAAGTGAAAGTAATGCTTTGAAAGACGTAAGTAACATTACACCTACACCTATGACCCCTAATTATGATAAAATCAATTTTTATAAGAACTCTTCAAAGGATAACATTATAAAAGACTTACCACCTACTCCTCCTACATATAGTAGAAGAGTTAGAGAAGCAAAAAAGAGGAAATTGGAAATGAGTGCTTGCAATAATAATGAAATTTTTACAAGGAATATCTGCATATACAAATCGGAAAGACGAATGAAGCAGGATAGAAGTTTAATAAATTCATCAAAATTAAGCCATAGTGTATCTGAACCATCCCTCAACGATCTGTCTGAGCGATTAAGCGCATCTACAGAAAACAATAGAAATTCCATAGCAATTGCTAAACAACATATGCTCAACAAGAAACCAATAAGTACAACTACAGCGAAAAATGAAGATCTTGCAGAAATTGAATATGATAGAGATTTAGTATTAAATTGTGTAGAAAAGCCTTTAGATGTAGATAAAAACAAATTGGAAAAATCTACATTGCCTATATTTGGACATCGTGTATTTACTGATAACCCTTTATATTTTAGCAAATACGAAGATGGTCCGCCCAACATAAGACCTCTGAAGCGTACGAGAAAAAAATCAAGTGATTTTGAAAGTTGTTTCAAATCACCTTCTGTTGATAGAAGGGATTTACATACTTTAGTAAGAGAAGGTTGTTCTCCTTTATCAATCACACCATTATCTGTCAAATTAGCTGCTTTAAGATTTAGTACTATGAGCTCTCACACACAATCACAAAGAGTTCCAACTTGCGATGATGATGTTGTAGAATACTTCCCAAAAATAGAAAATCCTACTACTTTTACAATTCCATTGAAAGATGAAGAGTGTTCAACGGAAATGGAAAACAAGTTCATTCTTGGTAAGGAATCTTTAAATAGTGTGTCAGAATCAACAGTATCGACTACTGAAATGGGAGATATAACGTTAGAAAAAATGATCGAAGATATTATCAAAAGTACTAAGATTATTAAATCAAAAAGAAGAATATTTAACAGAAAAATAGAAAGAGATATTGATATACAAGAAGAAATACCAACAGTTGAGTCTGTTAAGGATCTTTTTGTTAAACCACAAACAAAAACTAATGTGATCAAAGAAGCTAGATACGTTAATTTGTCCAGAGAAAATTCTGTTTCTCCAAAAGCGACACCTACAAAAAAGAGGACCCCAATTCATAGAGTAAATGATAAATTATTAAAAAATGTACCAATCGGTGGTTTTATATTAGATGATGGCGATGGCTATAACGAACGAGAAGTTAGAACCCCTGACAACTATGTGGATAAGAAATATCATAATATTAGTCTAGAAGATGAATTGCCATTGTTAAGATCGCAGTCTATGAAATCATCTAAGAAAGAAGAAACCAACTTAAAGCAGATCACATCTGAATCAACGCCTGATTTATATGTTGCAACGAATATATGCAGAAACAATAGACTAAGAAGACAAAAGTGCATACGTAGAAAAAAATCAACAGCTAGCAATGAAAGCTTATGGAAACCTAAGCAAACAGAAACAAAATCGTCTCTTGTTCTCACTTTAGAAATGGGCCTACCAAGCCCAGCTTGTGAATTACAAAACACATCACTATGTGAGCCGTTCAATGCGTCATATCAAGAAATTTTACCTGAAATCGAAAATATTAATCAATCATTAAGATCTAACGTGTCGCACAGTAGTTTAAAAACCCATGATATTATTCAAAACATAAGATCTAGGGAGCTCTTCGGTTTGACATTAGAAGCTGGTATACCAAGTCCTATTACTCCGCTGCCGAACCTCAAACGCACTAGCAATGTGTTGAGTGAAGAAAGAGCTCACAAAACAAGTAAACTAGGTGAAGAATTATTACCAAATGATATAATGACACCAGTTCTAGAACATAAAACTTCCAGACGTTGCCTCACGTACTCCCCAGAAGAAAGCAGCATAAACAGTAGTGAGGAGAAACGTATAAGTGTCGCAAGCAATCGATTAGAGCGAAGTACAGATAGATTTCAAGCTTTAAAAGCTACAATTGATTTAGAAATCGTCACCAGAAACAATGTGATTGACGTGCACGGTGAGTGGTGACTATCGAACCCATTTACTATAATAATAAAATTTTAGAGAGACTTTAAATATACTAATAATATATTCTATTCTAGTTATAAGGTGTCGAGATCTACAACGATCATCGGGTAAAGATGACATCAACGCATATGCAAAGGTACCATTTTAAATATTATAAAAGTAATCTTTAAATGATACATTGCTTGCGAATATGAAGTCAGTTTGAAATATAATACAAAGATCGACTATAACCTCCGATGACCTACGAACTAAAACTAGAACGAGAACATAGTATTTAAGATATATTGTCATATTACAGGTTGTAATCAGCGGGGTAACGGAGGACCAGAGCCTACCCTCACAACGCTCAATATTTCAGAGGACTTCAGTATTATATGGGAAGAGAGAACCAGAGTTCCAGCGTCATCTAAAACTGCCTCTGCCTACAGCGGTGTATGATCACCAAATGCTGCATCTCTCTGTATGGCACAGAGATAAGAAATATCGGTGAGTCTTAAGTCTTTGTTTATCAGAGAACAATAAATGTAATGGATTTTACAAACTTTTAGATTGTTAAAAATTTTAACAATTGTAAATGACTAACGTCATCTAAATTCGTTCCGTAGTTCTTGCATGAAAATAGAACAAACGTCCATCGTATTCTATAAAATGTTTGACAAACTGACACATTCATAATGTACGAATAAAATATGTCCAAAAAAAGTATAAAATACGAGAAATTATTGTATTATACAACATTTTTATTGCTTTTATCGGACAATGGAAACTTAGTCAAAGGAGTTCTCATACAGCGATTTAATAGCCTGTCACTACAGGGCGTCATTGATAGAAATTGCAGTCGATTCAATTTTCTCCACTATATTCATATAGTATAGACTCTACTTCTTACGTTGATTTTAATCATATTCTAATTATACATTAGAAACTCCATTTAGAGTCGTTTGTTTAATATATTTGGATGTTCTGAATTTTCACCTGCAATTAATTTATGTTAAACTATTAATTTTATAAGGTCATTATAGCAAAAGCGACGGTTGTGGGTTCGATGTCTATACGATGGAGTGATTAAATTAGAATTATTTTCGTTTCTCCTCTCAACATGCAATAATTTGACTGGCTGGAGAGTGGGGAACGAAATGTCATAGCACTAAGTTCCCTTTGTCTATGTCTATTCGTATGTGAATAACATCTTAATATTTATAGTTTTCTACATACATTTTATACAAAAATTAATGGCGCAGAGGGACAAACGTGTGTCTGTAAACGCGACAGGTTGTGGGTTCGATTCCCACTCTAGGAATTAAAATATTTAATATTTTCATTTCATCGCTCTGGTTTCGAGGTATAACATACGCAATACCTCCATAATTCGGCGGAAAGTGGAGTGTCTTAATTAATACTAGACTCTCTCTGCCTACCATGCTACATGCGGGATACAGCGTGATGCTGGAATATATATTTAAATATTTTATAATTTCTTTTTTTCATTTTCTATTATATATAAAATAATAAATAATAACTGTATACGCTATTGCGGTTCCCCTAAGGGTGTTTCTTTTAATACAACTCTCTTTACAGAATCAATAAATCATTTTTCTCTTTATACACTCCGTATGTGATTTCCCTTGCGAGTTTGACAGATGACATATGTATTTGCACACGTACCTGTTTCTACGGAAACTCATAGAAACACAAACGTGTTACATTTTCCAATTTCTTTATTTGTTTAATATAAAAAAACATATAGACTAGGTAGAGCGAAAATAAACACAATTTCTGATCAATTTTTGAGACATTTCGTGTTGAGTGGTAGAAATCAACGCCGTGCTTTGTGGAAATCAACGCCGTGCTTCTTACCAAAACGAGAAATTAAAATAAATACTGTCGACCGTGTGAAAATCGAATCCACAATCGCCGTACATCAACCACACGCTGTGCCACTAGGCCACGATGGCCTCAAATATTTAATACGACAATATCCGAAAATACGCGAGAGATTAACACATAAAGTATTGAACAATACTTTAATAAAAACGAATGTAATACCACCGTAGTACATTGAACTGCCTCATTCATTTAAAATGTAATCCATTACTAATTTAATACTGAACGTAACGGTACCATTACGATTTCACAACCAGGTTCCGTGTACCTAACGCAATTGGGATGTGAATTTTGTATGTCCACCCCTGAAGTTGAACACATGATTAATTCTATTTGTTCAGGCCGTGGTGGTGCAGCGGTACAGCTACCTGGCTGTAAACGGGACGTTTGTAGGTTCTATTCCCGCAATTTTCATATCTTTGCTCTGAATTTTATTATATTTGCTCTGCGAACAAGATGAAACGCGGCGTTGAGTACCGTGTCGGAAAGTGGGGAAGGGAGTGTCTTAGCGCTTTTTAGTTATATATATATATATATATANTATATATATATATATATATTACATATAATTGTTTCTAGTGATGTTATCGTAGCGGAATATTGAATAATTTTGCTCTTGTCTATTTAAATGGAGAGATGAGCAAGAAATAAAGTGATGATGAGAAAGTATTATCAAGTCTTCGGGCTCAACTTTTTCAATGATAATTCCTAGGCAAATTATCAATAATTAAATATATTGTAATATATCGAATTTTATTTAATTTATTCTTCACTTTTTTTTGGCCAAAACGTGAGAATCTAACTGTTACAACTTATCTGATAACGAAAAAAAAAGATCAACATATAAGCCAAACGGTAGCCTCGCGGGGGGGTTGGTAACCAACTCGGTTATTTTTCACTTTTCCCTGGCATTGCTTTCATACATAAGATATAGGGGGTTGAAGAGACGAGGGGCGCGAAGAAATATGCGCAGACCGATCGATCCCAGGCCGGCGCACCCAGGCCAGTCGCGCTTCGGACTCACCATAGTAAAGTGTCTATACAGCCTATGAAAAATACGCATTGGATTATATTATACATAGTGTTAGTGTCTCGTGTTTGTGCTGTGTTAACTAAAGATCGATTCGAATTGGTTACATCCGGTAAGAATTTAAAATTTTATGTGTTTTAGTGGTTTTTTT
The DNA here is from genome assembly GCA_013403705.1 of Heliconius hermathena. Lineage (NCBI taxonomy): Eukaryota > Metazoa > Arthropoda > Insecta > Lepidoptera > Nymphalidae > Heliconius > Heliconius hermathena. The sequence goes on along the minus strand of JAAIXJ010001769.1, from coordinate 785,531 downwards.
TATGTTAATTTAATGCCTTAAGTTTCCTTTTTGCTGACTTAAGCTTTGTATCAATCAATTTATCCTGTGTCAAGGTAAACCTCTGTCGGTCTGTCATTATCATTTATCAAATACATTACATTTGTGTAAGGTTTGTACCAATTTGCGTTAAAACGTATCCATTAAGTAATATAATGTAAGCGATATAATGTTTTGATTTGTTAAAGTTGATTATAGTTTAAGGCATTTACAAAGTACTTTTATCTATAGATTATATTCTTTTTGTTTAGATATAGAATTGGCTTTGCTTTTTTTTATGGGCTAGTTATTTTGTATCAGCTACTTTGACTCCCATTAGATATCTACTACTAACATTATAGAAAATAAATTAAAAAATCAAAATTAAATTAAACCCTAATTATAAAATAAATAATATAATATATTTAATTTAGTATATGAATGGCAACTCTTAATTACAAGTACTACACGCTGAAACACAAGTGGATCATTACTTGAGGCTTGGCGTCCTGCCAAGTGATTGAGACGATAGGTTTTTGTAAACTATTCACAGATCAGAAAATCTTATTTTTGTTTAAGCTTGTATAATATACAAAAAATTGATTTTATATAGGACAGTTAGCCAGTTTAGGAAGTGACCATTAATTTAGGAGGCCAGTGGTAGCGCAGGGGCACAAGTGTGTGACTGTAAACGAGACAGGTTTCGAGTTCGATCCCCACTCGAGGAAATGAAATATTCAATATTTTCTTATATCGAGGTAAGAAGCGCGACGTTGAGTCCCTCCACTCAACACGCATAGCCTCCAGAATTCGGCGGTAAATGGAGAACAAAGTGTTTTAACACTAGATTCCATCTGGCGATACTTCTGTGAGCGGGATACAGCGTGAAGCTAAAAAAAAAAACAAAAATACTTATATACAAATGATGACTTTCACAAAATCTTGACAACTTGGTGGAAAGTGGAAAACGGAGTGCCTTAACACTAGGTACCCTCTGTCTACCCTGCCGTGTGCAGGTACAGCATGAAGCTGAAATAAATAACTAATAACTCTTTATTAATTTAGACAGAACACATAAAGGACCTATAGTTTTTGTTATTTAAATATTTATGCTGAACAATCTAAACTGAAAAAATCATAGAAAATCTTTGAAACTAACCGTATTTAAAATATTCTGTTAGCAAGGGAAGAATATTTAAAAGATAAATAATAATACAATAAACTAAATAATATTTTCGTCTTTAGATAGCTCTAGGCTTTATTTTATAAAAAAACATTTATAAAGTAACAATATTAACAAAATTATAAAAAAATGGATATAAAAACATTGCTTTCAAGAGAATGTTGAGATTAGAGTATTATAAACAGAAGTTTTCTTTAAAATTATTAAATATCGGTATACGATTTAATTTTGAGGCCAGTCGTGGCGCAGAGGCACATTGTGTGACTGCAAAAGCGACTGGTTGTGGGATCGATTCCCACAGGAAAATGAACTCGAGGAAATGAAATATTTATTTAAATTTATATTTTCGTTTCTTCGTTGTGGTGTCTAGGCAAAGCGCGGCGTTGAGTTCCGCCACTCTACACGCAATGCCTCCAGATTTCGGCGGAAAGTGGGGGAGTGTCTTAATACTAGGTTCCCTCTGCCTACCCTGCTGTGTGCGGGATACAGCGTGAAGCTGTGATATTTTATTTTCATATTTTATTTTCCAGAAATTTTTTTTTGCCTAAAGTGAAAATAAAATAGTATACCAAAATGTACCAGACAAAGTACGAGCAAACAAACTGCTCATGTTTGAGCAATTTTTAGCTTTGAAGCTTTGGAGTCTCGTCGGTACCTCACTCGGCTGTACTCGTACATTGACTTGCAATAACCTTTTTAAATTTATAGAGGTACCTACAAACGTAGAATTGGATTTTACTTTAAGCTCGTTTTTTTCCTACATATGAAATTCGCTCTGTATATCCACAGAGCGAATGTTGTGTTAACATACGTGGCTCTCCATTTTAATCTGGATTTGAGATGTTGTGTGGTAAGTGGTGGAACTTAACGCCGCGCTTACGTCAATTTTTAAGCGACTCTTATTTTTTCGAAAAGGAGGAGGATCGTATTTGTTTGTTATATTTTGAAAATTATAATAGTAATAATAACTTTAAAAAATATAACCTTAAAGAAACTAAAAATAACCGTAAAAAATTCTGAAGTAATAAGCAGATCATTATAAATATATTTTCTCAAATACACATTCATTCGCGTTTAGATTTTTAATGAGGCGCTATTTGAGGCATAATTACTAAAACCAAGTTTAAAAGCTCATTCAAAAAGAATGGTAGTATATCGTATAAATTGAAAGTGTATGTTATTTTTTCGTATAAAATCGGAAATTATAATTAACGCGACGGTATTGGGTTCGATCCCCACTCTGATTAGATACCAGACCGGGAAAATATTCCTGGTCTGTTAACACAAAAGTTTGACGTTGAATTTCACCACTCTAAACGCAATGTCTCAAAATTTCTGCTAAAATAAAAAACGAAGTGACTAAGCACTACATTCCTTTTACCCAAAATGCCACATGTTCACAACATTCCTATATGATATTTTTTTTACTAAGCAATAATAGTGTCAATTCAAATCCAGAAATAGTACTAAAACAAAAAAAAACCTAACAAAAATAGTTTTTTTACCATCTTCAGCTTTCACGTAGCTTTTGTTTATTCGAATGAAAACTGTATTTGAACTGGTCTCCTTTCATTTATATTCTTTCATAGAAATTCAGCCGTATAATGGACTCTCTTTAAAACTTTTCTCACCATACGACCGACTCGCGGTTTCATTTTGTTGAACTTATCTTATCACTCACTCTCTCTTTCTCTCTCTATCACTTTTCGTACTTATTTTAACGTATAGACATAGAACACATTTTGTGTATAGAATTTATTATATTAATAAAAACTTTTTAAATGTTATATATTTTTTTTTCATATATGGATGACGAATGTTTGACTAAAACTTTTATAATTGTGTTTTATTTAATTGTCATGTACATATATTGTATTTATATATGGTATAATTGATTAAGAAATTTATTATTTTCAATTACTCTAGTAAGAAGACAAAGCGCGGTATTGTGTTCCACCAGTCAACACGCAATGTATCGAAAATTGAGTTGAAAGTAAAGAACAGAGTGACTTAACACTAGGTTCCCTCCGTCTTTTCTGATGTATGCGTATAAAAAAATTATAATAATTTGGTATTATAAACATTTTCCCTATCAATTAATACAAACATTATATCAAATCAACGCCATCGAATCCAAACCTGTCGCGCGTATTGACCTAGAATTTATGTTATAGCTGTGGATACATAAATGTAATTACTACAGCAACCATGTATCATATTTTCAGTTATATTGGCTGTTTTTAAACATTTTCAAAGTGTTATTCCACACTTAGGAAAGAAAAATACTTATTTAGAAAACGTATAAAAATTTGAACGTAGCGGTACTCGAACCCGCGCCTCCTGGAAACCGACCAAGCGATATATTGGCTGTTGTTCCATAATACACGATATAAGGCACGTCGCCTGAGTGACCATAACTGTCGATTCACATGTCACTCGGATAAATATTTATATTCCTAACGTTAGTTTTTTTTTGTTTGTAGACGGAATTTGGGAACCTAGTGTTAAGACATACCGTTTCCGTTTAGACAGTTCCATTCACCACTTTCCACCGAACTCTGGTGGTAACACACAATTGAGTGGTGGAATTCAACGCCGCGCTTTGCCTCGACACCAGAGCGAAGAAATGGAAATATAAATTTAAATAAACATTTCATTTCTTCGAGTGGGGATCGAACCCACAACCAGTCGGTTTTACAGTAACACTTTGTGTCACTGCTTCACGACTGGCCACAAGCCTTCTTCGATAAATAAACTATCCTGACACAAAAAAAATCAATTCGGACCAGTATTTCCTGAGATTACCGCGTCAAAGTCAAATCAACTATATAGATATAGATTAAATATCTTGTATTACAAACAACTATGAAATGACTTAGCATTTCAATTTATATAGCTCGTACTCACAAATATGTAGGTCGAGTACTGTATGCTTAAAACTTCATATTTTTAAAGCATTCACAATTTTTCCCATTTATAATTTAAATTGTGGGTAAAAGCTAACAAAAGACGGGACAGCTAAATAGCAAAGAGTCGTTATAGCGCTGTGGCACATGTGACTGCTACTGGTCATAGGTTCGTAACCCAGGAGCTGCGGGTTCAAATATTAATTATAAAAATAAATTAGGTTACGCCAATCGTGGCGCAGTGGCATAATCCTGTGATTGTAAACGCGACAGGTTGTAGGTTCGATTCCAACTCGAGGAAATATTTAATAATTTAATTTCTTCGCTCTGGTGTCGAAGCAAAGCGCGGCGTTGAGTTCCGCCACACAACATGCAATGCTTCCAGAACACGGCGGCCCTACTGTGTGCGGGACACAGCGTGAAGCTGATTTTATTTTAAAAAGTCTTTGATTGACTGATCGATATTGAGAGCCAAATATAGACTATTTTTCCTCACACACATATAATTTTCTTAAATTGTAGTATATTTTACTTATTTCCTTAGTGTAAAATAACATTTTTAAAATGTTAAAAGTATTCTATATTTTATTTAGCTTTTCTCTGTATCCCCGCATATAGGGAGGTATGCAGAGGAAACTTTACACTTTTTGTTCTCCACTTTCCGCCAATTTCTTGAGGCATTGCGCGTCAAGTAGTGAAACTATACGCCGCGCTTTTTGCGTAGTTACCTAAGCAAAATAGAAATATTAAATATTTCATTACCTCGAGTAGAAATCGAACACACAACCATCGCGTTTACAGTCACACGCTTGTGCCTCTACGCCACGAAACGCCTCACATAATATCTAATTATGAATTACTTAGCTGTGCGTCAAGGTCGTGATATCCGTCTTTAAGTTGATAAGTAATTAAAACATTAAATTATAATAATTTAAGATTATATTTGCTTCATTTTTATATTAAATATCAAATGATTTTAATTTGTATCATAACATGGTACTTCCCTCGCCCTGCTAACAGAAGGACGCGCGCTGTCCCAATCCAATCCAGCTGGGGACCAATCCTCAGTATCTTAACACACCTAGTGTAAATATCCTATTCCCCATATCACCTTCTATTTCTATCACTTTCCACCTATCTTGCGGGATACAAAGTCAATTCTAAAAAACATATTGATAATAAAATATTGTTAACATATATTATATAAAAGAAAGATGGAGGTCTCGAGCTTTTTCTGATATTCAAGCTTAGCTTAGCCAGAGCCCTTTATTCTTCCTCCTTGAGATTCCTCACTTGAACTAACGGCTTTAATTCCAAATTTCGCTCCCTTTTTAAGCAGTATATGCAGAGGAAACCTAATGTTATGATACTCCGTTCACCATTTACCGCCGAATTCGGGAGGCATGGTGTCTTGAGTGGCGAAACTCAACGCCGCGCAACGACATCAGAGCAAATGAAAATATAAATTTAAATAAATATTCCATTTCCTCGAGTGGGGATCGAACCCACAACCGTCGCGTTTGTCACACCCTTGCGCCCCTGCGCCACAACGGCCTGCTACCATAAAATATATATAATTTCAAAACCTTATATCTCGTATTAATATTTCCGTTTATTTTCTATTTCTCTAATAGGAACACTATTATACTGAATTATTAATAATATGACATTACAGTTGACATTTCCGTTACATACTCAATGTAGACTCATGAGTTTTTAAGAGAAACGACTTCTTACCTTATGTCAAAATATAGTATATCATATAATATTCTACTGTAGTATAGTTAGAACATATTAAATAGAATTTAAAAGTTATTAAGACTAATATTTAAAAAAACTTATCTTCTCTCGCAACTTTGTTTATGAGGACTTTGAGATGAAAATGAAAAATCTTGGCTTTTTACGTTGCCGAAGGACTTTAGACAAACTTTATCTTAGTGTTTCCCTACACTCCCTAACCTACTTATATGACAAATTCAATTTTCTAATCTTAGTAGTTTCGTCTGTGCGTTGTTTGTCCGTCAGTCAGTAGCAAAAGAGTTTTATACAAGTACATATGTTGTATATATGTTGGTTGGTTAGTTGGTCCTGTTGGTCCACTTTTCGCCGGAATTACAAACAAAATTATATGTTAAGTGGTGGAACTTCGCTTCATTTTACTCTTTTATATATATACAATTGTTTTAAAATATGACATATAAATCAATATTATAAATACTATGCCAAGATTGCCTAAATATAATAGTTCAAACTGCATCGTAATTGATTAAACTGTTGCTGAGGTTAACTTTCACAGACTCACAGACAAAAATTTTGAAACTATTTTTTCGTGTTCTAATAAAATATTTTTGATATATATTCTAAGTACAGACAGTGTTAAATACTAAAGTAGCTTAATATCACAAAAATAATAAAAGAAAAATTACCACACCACGCACAATATGCAATCCAGACATTATATTATTACAATTAGTCTAACAAAGGCATACGAACCATCATTTCACAATTCCATACAACTTTGTATGTATGAGTTACACATCAGCTCTACAAAACACATTACAATAGACTGTAGTACTCTTCAAGTAATGTGGAGATGTGGCCGGAATATCTCGTTATTTAATTATACGAGTCGTTCATAGAAGAGGTTTTCATTGTGAGAAAATATTTTCCTATTGCCGTAGTTTATTTGAGTTTTAAATGTCAGTATTTTTTTGTGTCTTAAGCATTTTTTTAAATAATTTAATTAAATATGGCAGTTTCACACTTTGTCCCCTGTAGTGAGGTAGGTAATGGGAATTTATTGTTAGGACATTCCGTTTCCTCCTTTTCGGCCAAAATTCGAACTTTGTGGTTCTTATCACAACAAGGAAATGTAAAATAGTTCATTTTACAGATCAAACGGAATGAAACTATGACCGAAAACGATCATCCTTTTCAATTTTCATTTTCAATCTTTCATTTTAGTGTATAGGTAGAAATTAATTGTAATTTCCATTAATTACTCCTTTTTTTACTTACTTTTATCTTAATTCTACTAAGAATTTTGAAAAATTCTTTCTTAACAAAATTACTAAATTACTTTTACAATACTTTTCTACTAACTATCATAAAATCGTACTAACTATCGTAAATTCATATTTTAAAAAGGAATATTTCGTAAACAAATAAACAAAATAGCTTCACGTGGCACTGCAATGCGGTATGGGCTCCCGCTCTTGAGCTCACAAAACCCTGCCTATATTTTCTCTACTGTTTTGGAACATATTATAATCCGCGTCTGGAATTTTTTATCCTTTTTTATATAAATGTTATATTTATGTAATAATTTTATTATATTTATATAGTAGTATATACATTTTATATATATTTCTATAATTATATCAAATTCAAATTAATAATAATAACGTTATATTTATTTTTAATTTATTCTTATTACATGATATGAAACTATTGTATAATTTTCTCAATATACTCAATACCAAATTCAAGCAGAAAACGGTGAACAGAATGACTTAACATTAGGTTCTGTCCACCTAATCTAATATTTGCGGGTTAAGACGTGAAGCTAATAAAAAATACAGTGAAACTACAAATTTACAGTACGTTACCTTTACAAGTGAATGTAAAAACATTCACTTCTAGAGGCGTTGTCCAAACTATCCAATACCTTGTAAATAGTGATCGTAAAACTACCTAAGTCGTAAAACACGACGCTATTAGATTACCTAGAATCTATTTGTTGGCTTTACGTTGTACGTGAAAGTACGGTGGGTGGTAAATTTTTTATTGTTACAGTAGTAGTAGTATTGGGACGGCGGTGGTTCGAAAAATTGAACAATTTTATTTTCTGTTTTATTTTTTTATTTTTTTTTTTGTGCCTGTCCACGGTTGGACGTGTTTGTCAATTGTTCTTGTTGTTTTTTGAATATGTGTTTTTATAGATAGAAGTGGTTTTGGGGTTTGTTTTTATTTTCTGTATATTTTGTCTAATTCGTTGGTTTACAACTTTTTTTTTGGTAATTTACTAGAACCTCTTTTATAGAAATATTTCTATAGAATATTTTAGTATTTAAGTTTTCGCTCGAACGCACAAGCTAGTTCAACTTTTACACTATACTATACCGGGAAGAGGAAATCTTTTTAATAATTTACATTACTTTAAATAACAGAATATTTCAAATATTCCAAATATATTCGGACTGTTCCAACTTTATCTCAATGTTATAATAATTGAAAATTATATTTTTGCATATAAAACCCTTCTGTTACTGAGCGATTGACAGACACCGCACAAACGAAACTACAGGACTTAAATAGGTCAGAAAGTCTCGGAAGCTCTAAAAAAATATTTTTGAAAATTTCCACGACAACGAGAAAAGATTTCTTATACATTTCACAAGCAAAGTTGCAGCCAATGTCTAGTATTATTATAAAATAGTTTAAGTGGTTAATTTAGAAGTTATTAAAAAGTATGAAAAATTATGGAACTCGATAGTTTACTCAAATGACTGGCTGGACTAATTCCTCGAGGACCGCCATTAGCGAGCAATTCGAATCAAACGTTGCGTACTACACTATGTAAAATGTTCGTGAATATATTTTATAAGTAATCAAAGTACCGTCGATTGAGGCCGTTATGGTGTAATGTTTGAGTGTAAGCGCGACGGTTGTCGGTTCGATTCTAATTAAAGCGAATAAACTATTATCATTTTCTAGTTCTGATAAGAAAACAAAGGTAAAGACAAAGGTTAAGTCTACATTTTGGTCGCAAATCCTAAGTAAATCTATGGAATGCTATGTAGTTTTTTTCTTTTCTTTTCAACGTATAATACGAGATATCCTAAAAATTTAATAATTCATATTATGTATATGTTATTATATTATATTCATATCACAAGTTCAATTCTTCAATTCGTAAAAAAAAATAATCCAATTAGTGATGCAAACATTTTTTTATTCAAATTATATTCCTTAAGTTATCTATATATCTTACATAATTAAAATTCACATTCTTAATAATTTTAAACTAAGATAACATAATATATATTTTTTTTCAAACCTCTAATTTAGTAATATGGAAAGGACGGATGAGACGTGGATAGAGGTGTATGTTTCTGTATACATTCCTATATAGTAGTGAATAGGAGTGTCACCTACATTAATCAACGTAAAGCAATTAGGGCGATCGTTAGCTGTCAAGTGTACGGTTTTCTTTATGGTGGCTGTGTATACACTAGTGTATACACTTTTAATTTACGCAAAGTAAATCTAAGTTTTAAAGCTTTTTTTAACGTCATTTAGTAGGTAGCACGTTGCAGGGTAGGCAGAGGGAGTGTTGAGACACTCCGTTACCCATTTTCCGCCGAATTCTGGAAGCATTGCGTGTTGAGTGGAGGAACGAAGCGCTTTGCTTCGACACCAGAGCAAAAAAATAGAAATATTCAATTGGACTGCACTCATATGGTTTCATTTATGATATCAGATATGAAGATCAGATCAGATACTTCTATAGACTCATCGTTTAAAGTTTAAAGAAATGTGTGATTCTAAACTAGGCAAAATTGAGCCCCCATTGATAATATTACCGGCTATTACTAAAACATAAATCATTTTTTTCTGAATGCGAATCAAACTCAAAACAACTGACCTAGCTAATCCTAGTCAGTTTGGTAACTAAAAGATCAATTAATAAGTTAACTATAAAATATACTTTAACTACATAAGTTTATATAAATTCTACGAACATAAATTCTCCTACATTTCGACCGTAGTTCAGATGTAAATCTGATAAATACTTGAAACTATTTTTTTAAGTTGTTTACGAACTGGCCATGAAAACGAAATGAAACATGAAACTGAAAACGAATTGGAAATAAACAAAGTATAAGTAAGGGCAAACACAAAGTTATGGACCGTAATACCCCAACCCCTGAAATGGGGAAGTCCTTTCCTACCCTTCTTAAATATAACTAATTCCGTTTACAGAAATGAATGATCCATTGCCGAAAAGTGATTTGTGTATTTGAATATCTCTTTTAATTTTGGCCCAAAATGTATTCTTATTTTGTTAGAAAACGAAATTTAACTTCTATTAATGTTACGTGATGTCTATAATCAATACAATCACAAATAAATGGCTATATATTATTTTATACAAAATTTATTACACTAAGTTTCTACGCCTACGTACTAATTAGTAAATGTAACAACACCAACGTATTCGTCTTTACATATCATTATTTTAGTTTCTTTGCTCTAGTGACAAGACTAAGCGCGGCGTAGAGTTACGACACTCGACACGTCATGTGACACGTCACGACACGTCTCAAAAATTTCGCGGAAATTAGGGAACGATTTGTCTTACTCTACATGCTGGATACAACAACATAAAACTAAATACTATTCCGGTTACTATATTTTACAGATTGTTTGGGGATTTCATTGATCGTATTGTTTTTCCGAATAAGCAGAAAATCTGTGAAAAATCATTGCAAATACTGAAAGCAAATGTAAGTTTTAAATCTTCCTGCAAATTGTATTTGAACTTACGACCACAGCCTCAAGTTACACATTCATAATCGATAAAAGTGCAAAATTCTAATTAAAACTTTAGAAACTTAATAACTTTTACACTCAAGATGGACTTGTAACCTAAAATACGAGGATGTAAGAAATATCGATCCCTCAAAGTGTAAAGTAGGGCGCGCTCTCCATCTGAGTGCTCCTGTTATATTGCCCTTGGTATCTCTCGTAGTTAGTAGCACGCTAAGAATTTAAAATATCTGTTTTATTTTTTAGTTTTTTTTTCATGAAATCTTATTTTATGAAACGTATACAATATAGATATTTGTATAAAGTAGTAGTAAATATTAAAACGGTTTTATTAACAATTAATATCGGTTTCTCCATAAGAATAGATCTAAGCCAAACTCCCTTGAATTATATAACTTTATTAATAAAAAGTAGTTTGACACTTGTTTCTAAGTTTAGGCCTCATTACTTATTTTTGAGGGAAGGCAGAAAAAACATAGTAACCTAGTGTTATTTAGTTCCCATTAAGACACTGCCGTTCCCCTAATACTGTCAAATTCTTTAGGCATTCCGTGTTGAGAACGGAGCTAAACGCAACGCTTTGCCTGGTAATGAATTGTAAATAATGAATTGTTTATTACCCCCGAGTAGGATCGAACCCACAACGCACGCTTGTACTCCTGCGCCACGACGGCCTCAACACTTTATTTATCAAGAAATAATACTGTCCTAATAAGGCAAATTTTATGATAGCAATTATTTTTTGTAAACGCTCGATACACTTAGCCAAGTTTTATGAATCAACTGGATTTAGATTTACCAATTTAAGAACAAGTTATTAAAAGTTAACTTAATGGTAACAAGGCGTTAGAAGTTTATTTACGGCTTCTATATTTCAAGCTCGTTATATCTTGTCTGTCAATTTTAAAGTAACCAGTTTTTTGAGTTAATAAAAATAATGAATTATGTACTAATAAATAGAATAAAAATAATAAAAAAAATATTTGTAAAAAACAAAAACCCCGACTGCATAAAACAAGTCCAATAGTTTATTAGGATTAACAGTCGGGACCTCTTTAAATTATGCGGGGTTCCTGGTAAAGATTTTATTGATTGAAGAATTACTTATAGGTCCCGACTGTTAATCCTAATAAACTATTGGACTTGTTTATTTTCTTTTTAGTTTTATGCAGTCGGGGTTTTTGTTTTTACAAATATTTTTTTATTTTTCACTTTTTTGTTAGAATTCATTATAATAATCATAATCATGATATACCTTTTTTAAATCCTCGTAGTAAGCTCTTGAATTTGAGACCCATGTTGTGGTATTCGAAACGAATTTTTTTTTTCACTAAGTCCAATGGCGTCCCACAGCCGCCATGATTGTTTTTATTTAACGTCACCTATCTAAGAACACTTGGGCTGCTAATACAAATCTAACGATACCTCAATTATCTAAATCCGTTCAGCGGAAAAGTTCTGGAGATATGAGGTAATAAAGAATAATACATACATACAACATACGCGAGAAAAACATAACCCTTCCTTAGCAGTCGGGAATAATATTAAATAACACTTTATAAAACTTTATTGAGTTTCACATAATCATTCTACATTGGTACATTTTTTGTAAGCATAGGCTAAAAAAATTGTTCGCGTTACTGTAAACTCGACAGGTTGTGGGTTCTGTTTCCACTCGAAGAAATAAAATTTTTCGCTCTGCGATCGAGGCGAAGCGCGGCGTTGAATTCCGCCACTCTACACGCTATGCCTCCAAAATTTGGCGGAAAATGGGGAACGGAAGTGTCTTAACACTAGCTCCTCAGTTTCCCTCTGCCTACTATGCCTGCGGGGTACAGCGTGAACTTAAAAAAAAGCACAACGTACTACGTCTCTAAATTATTACACAATCGTGCGTCAATACATCACAAAGTGTCAAATGAATATTCTGGCTCGAAGCCAACTCTCTTTTGTTTGAAATCACCAGTTGTATGCAGCGTGTAATGTGACAGAAGAAAAATAAAACGAAATATACTGTCGCTTATACTGAATGTTCACTTACGCGAAAGTAAAGACAATATAAGAAGTAAATTTTAAGAATTGCATGTTTCTTTAAGTAAATGACTTGAAATTTAGATAGGAGACGCTCATATAATATTGATATATTTAATTTCTGATCTTAATAGCACCTAACAAAGAAAAACTAAATAATATGCGTAAAAATTTTCTAATTAAACATCATATTTTAAATGGTCCTTAAAACGTTATCAATAAATAACCAAAAAAGGCCAAATCAGCTTAACTAAGTCATATATGAATCAGCTAGCCAGTTGCGTGTTCAAGTACAATTTTCTTACTTTACTTTTAAAGGAGCTCATATTACTTTTAAACTACTAAACTATAAAACAAATTACATAACAATATTTATAACTAACATTAACTATGGTACAACACTAAAGCCAATTTCACACAAATATACTTCTACAGTAGACATTTCTGTGTAGATCGAAATATCAAAGAGCTAAGATGTCGTTCGTATCTCAAACGGTCGCTGGATTAAGCCAGACGCGACGCGAAGACGCTTCCCCCCGCCAACATTGCTCCCACCAACACGCCCATCGCAGCACCCAACTTTGCAGAAAGAATAGTTTACCTGAATGGGATCCTCCTGAGCCGAGGGCCAGAAAAAATAGCCTACCCGCTGAAATCTACGATAAAACGGAGACATCACACACGGGCAGCTCACCCATTCTAGAAGAAGAGTGACAATTATCGCCGTAAGTCCCGCTTGGTGTCCCCTCGTCACTAGTCCGCATGGATATGCACTCCAATGTCACGACAAGGAAGAAAGGCTTTTTGGAACAGCCCTTGCATGCTTAGAAGCTTTTGTGAAACAGTAGGGAAGCACGAACACCTTATAGATATGTGTATCGATGTTTATATACCTATGATATATAATTTATAATAATATATGATGAAATCGATGTAATGTTTTCCCCAATTATTTTGGGGAGGATCCCAATTTGACTGTATGTTATAACATTTATTAGGAATTCCTATTAAAATTAACGTGCAAATTGAAGTTAAGAGCAACGTAGAGGAAGAGGTAATCTGAGATTATTAATGTACGTACAGATGATTAATGTTGATTGATCAAATTACAAATTACGTGATTTAGATACATCCTGAATATAATATTGCCTGTCGTAGTTGTACAAGGTAATGGATTGCGAGACAGTATAATAATCTCGCAATTTAGCAATCTGAATTATGGAAGCGGTTAATTAAAGCGATTAATTAAAGCTACCAACCATAGATTTGAAAGTAAAAAACTAAACCTACTTTCCTGTCACACATAAAACAAATCTAAACCATATTTACATCCCAATTATTAGTTTAAAAGTACAATCAAACTCGATATCAATAGAGGACTAATAAGTAACTACAACGAGTTGACGCCGTAAACTTGGCAAGGACTTATAATTATAGTTCTAAGGAGCAAGGTCACGATAACTTTCTATTTCAAATATTTTAAACAAACTAAACATGCGAGCGTTTCACGATCTTAATAAAACAGAAAGTACTGAAAAATCAATGGCTAGAGGTCGGTCGTGTATACATAATTAAGTTATTAATGACGTGTGCAATTTGCAAGCCTCCATCTGTTATTAATGTAATCAAAAATTCATAGCAAATCTGATTTTGTTGATATATATTATTAATAAAGTTTAAGTTATATGAATTGATTACTTCAAATCTTATTGAGCGGAGGATTGTGTTAAATATAAGGTTAAAAAAAAATATTACCTGAGTAGAAAAACAAATATTTTCACTTTGTCTAGAATTATAAATGTTGGGTTACTAGTAAAAATGTAGGTAATGACGGTATAAAAATAAAATTCAGACAACTAATCAAAATATTACTGAAGAAAAGAAAAGAAAAGAAATTTGACCCACTATCGTACAACGATGAGGCATCAATTTTCTAAATTTATGCATGTATTTGGAACTTGGCTGACGTGCATTATTATAATAACTTCCCACAATAGGCACAGTCAGCGTGACGCACAATTTTTTACCATTGACTATTCATATCAGTCTTGTGAAAGTTATACTGTGATCAATAACATATGATGTGCATAATTATAAATGGAGGCAAGATGAAGATTTCCAAAGACCATAAATAAAACTAAATTATATTCAAAATTACCTTGCAATATTTAGAAATAATGATGAGTTATTATTGAAAATACGATGACAATACGATGATGTTCTAGAATATCCTATTATTTAATTTTAGCTACCCATTGTCCTTTCTGTGTCATGTGAATGTATAAATGTAAATAAACTGTGTCACCTTACCTGAGAAGTATGACATAACGAAACCTGATATAGACCTAAATAATCAGCGACCCATTACTCAACAAACATTCTTACTCACTTCAGCATGTTTATCTATCTTTGAATCACCTTAGCATGGCAAGGACTACGGACTACTGAAGAAAAAGTAACTCAATTTGCTGTCAAAACTTTGTTAGTATCAAAAATACTTGTAAATATTTCAAAAGCAAAAATATTTGTATTGCCCAATTAAAATTTTAACACTTCTTTAGCAATGCACTCTTTTAGACGAGCACCTTCCTGCAAACTCTTCCAAAGTGACTTACAAATAACTTTCCATTGTTTCAGGCGGAGCGAGTTTCTAGGATGTGTCTCGTTCCCTTTGAAAGATGCAATTAAAAACGACATCTCCGGCACGTACTTCCTGCAGGGGCGCCAGAGCGCGGCACAGGACCGCGTGACCGAGCGACGCAAGATGGCCACCGACAACACTGAGACTAGCACCAACGATGGCGCCAAAGAAAATGTGGATAAAGGTACATTTTATGTTCTTATTCTATAAATTGTATATTTTTAATATTATGGTTTTTAACTGATTTTACATCCTGTAATGATATACAAATTTTTAATTGGATAAAATGTAGCTTAAAGCTAAGTTGCAATTAAGTAATTAATTAGAACAAACCAATAATACAAGTATTTTAAGAATTAATATTCTTCTATAAGCATATTTATACCATACATTTCATACAATTTAAAAGAAAACTCATAAAATTTTCATTTAGAATGTCAAAAAGCACAGTTTTAAAATATGTTTGCAATTAACGAAATTTCACACAAAATGCTTAAAAAAAAATGAAAATTGTAAATAATAAATAAAATATATTATTTCTATTCACTAGGCGTAGCTTCTAACGGCTCAGCAACAAACCAAGCGCAAGTAGCAGCAGCGTTGCAACGGGAAGCTGACGAGCATCTGTTTTTGAGGTACTTGGAACTCGATCCACCGGAAGATCCGAATGTACCACGACGAACGCAAAGGCATGGACGGACACCTTTTACAACTACTAGAAAGTGAGTATTATAATATCTAAGTTTACCATTTATAACAAAAAACGATTAACATGTAATATATTAATAGTGAGGCCAGTCGTGGCGCAGGGGCACAAAGTGTGACTGTAAACCGACTGGTTGTGGGTTCATCCCCACTCGAGGAGATGAAATATTTACTTAAATTTATATTTCCATTTCTTCGCTCTGGTGTTGAGCCAAAGCGCGGCGTTGAATTCTGCCACTCAACACGCAATACCTCCAGAATTCGGCAGAAAGTGAAGAACGAAGTGTCTTAGCAATAGGTTCCCTCTGCCTACCCTGCTGTGTGCGGGATACAGCGTGAAGCTGATTTATTATTTTTTATTTATTAATAGTTTTTGTCTTCCATTACAATTAACTTATGTAACTTTCATATTGCATAAGATGAACAGAGAACGTGTCACCTGCAATTAGATCACTGCGATTTTTCTACAAAGTTGTATATCGTCCACTATTTAAAATTCCATATTCTCAACAGATTAGTACGCGGCACTAGCGGTGGTTTCGGTTTCACAGTGGTGTGGACGCGACCACCGCGCGTGGAGCGAGTGGCGGCTGGAGGGGCGGCTGAGAGAGCAGGGTTGCGGGCCGGAGATTATATAGTGTTTGTTGGCAATAAGAATGTTGTTACGGCCAACGAGGAGGAAGTCAGGAATCTTGTTAAGTGAGTTATTATTAAATTGTCTAGTTTTGTTAAATGTATTCGTCTGTTACATAGAAATTTTCGGAGAACATAAAATTATGAAGAATTGTGTCGTACAACATGAAAGATGTTTTATAAACATGTAAGTGTAATTTGAACCGACACTACACTACAGACACGTCTTAAATGTACCAAAAAGTCCTGTTATTATTTTGTGTGTATAACTAATTTTTATCAGGCTTCACGCTGTATCCCGCACACTGCAGAGGGAACGTAGTGTTAAGACACTCCGTTCCCCACTTTCTGCCGAATTCTGGAGGCATTGCGTGTTGAGTGGCATGCTCAACGCCGCGCTTGTCACCAGACCCTGCGCCACGACTTTGTTATTGATACAATCTATACATAATACTCTCGTATTTATCAACATTTTGTAAAACAAAATACTCAAAAATAACAAAAATATTCACTACCAAACTCTATTCCAGGTCAGCAGGACAGACCCTAAACATGGAAACCTTTAGGCGGGTACCTCAAAACGGGGTCGGAATCCGTCGTCTCCAGATGGTACCACCTCCTGAATCTACGCCACCGCCTCCAAGGTCCCCAAGAGCTGGTACCCTGGCGTCTCCAGCAGTTCCAAGACCTCCCACAGCTTGTTCGTCGACCAGCCAGTCTCTGGATCGTCGTAAATTACATTTACCTCAGGTCACATTTTCTAAAGAGGTAGGTAATGGAATTATTGTATAGATTTTTTTGGTGTTTTTGTGCGTGATCGAGTGGATGAGTTTCATGTATATTTTCTTAAAAAAATCTTATATAAAGACCACTGTGAGCTTATTTAGAGACATTGTCTAACAACATTAACAAAAAACTCATATAACAAATATTATTAAAAATAATACTTGCGATATAAGCTTTTTTTAAACAAAATAATTCGTATACATATAATATTTTTACAATAAGATTAAAATATTTTGACAAAATTTATTTTGAAAAATGAATTTAACTGGGTTCAAGAATATTTGAAAATTTCTCTTATCTAAGTATTTATAAAAATCTTTTATTTACCATCTTTAGACTATTTCATATGAACTCAATTTACTCGATCACTATTCAAATTAAATTCATACTAGTCATCGGTAGTTTTTGATGTAAATTATTTGGCAAAATATAAGCAAAATTCGAATTTTTTTTTTGGTAAAGTGGTGCTAGTGTTGACTTACTTTTGATTTAATGTCTTAATCGAATATATTTTAATTTAACATTTAATTTTGTGTGTTTGTTTGTAATCTTATTTCTTATGAACTCGTACAATTCATGTACAATGTCGCTGTTATGTAGATAGTAGATTACTTCAGTACATTCCACTATAGTATAGAAGTTTGTGTAATTTTAATTTGTGTTCTCGCTTGTACAGATTTTTTTAATTAATAGAATAATATATCATCTCAATAATCCTAATAATAAATAAATGTTATTTGATTAAATAACTGTTATTAGGTTCAAATAACTGTTATTGGGTTTTATAAAAGGGGAAACGTTACGTTTAATATTTCTGTTTTGTTATTATTTATTTTGTTATTATTATTTATTTTCATTGTAATAGATTGTCGTGTGTTATTCATTTTTTTTATTAGTTCCTTAAGTATCTTAGAACCTAGATCTAGGTGTGTATACATTTTTGTGTTATCGCATTATTTTTGTTTATTTTGTACAAAAACACAATTGAAACTGTGTGTTTTATGCTAATTTATATTATTTTTGTAATTCACAAATTTTTTTTTGGTTCCTGTTATCATTATATTTGTTTTTCATTTTTTTTTCTAATTTATGTTTCTTAATATTAAGTGCAAATAAATTTATTGCTTATAATTATTTGTTGCCTTTTTTATTTTTTTTATCTCATCTTCCTTACCTGTTCTTTCCTAAACAAATAATAAATCATAATTATCACAATTACAATAATTAAATTTCTAGGAAAAAAAAGAGTGTTTTGTCACTAAGTTCTCTCTGCCTAGTCGTGACGCAGAGGCACAATCGCAACTATAAACGCCACAGGTTGTGGATTCGATTCCCACTCCATTAAATGAAATATTTATATTTATATATTTTCATTGTACATGAAAAAAATTATAAGCATTTTAAAGCATTCAATACTCATTTCAATTCCTATTTTTGTTATCTGCACCGTTTTTATAAATTCATATATTTTTTTATATTAATATAGTAAGCAAAAGTTTCATTAATAACGGAATGTTTGTTTTCGACTTTTGCATCTTTACGCATATCCCATAGTATGTTGTTGGACGAAGATGACTAACTTATGGATATATTTGTACTTCTCATTGAAGGGTAGAAAATCTTCAAAAATATTATTATTATATGCATATTAATTAGCAAATATATAGACCAAGTCAAACTTGTCGCCAATGGGATAGTTGTAGGTTCGATTTTCATTCGGGGAAATGAATTATTTCTGGTAAGACAAAATGCGGCGTTAAGTTCCGCCATTCAATATGTTACGTCGCCAATTCTGGCAGAAATCAAAGAACAGCGTGGTTTAACATTAGGATCTCTCTGCCTATCCTGCTAAACGCGGGATATAGTGGAATGACAAAAAGAGGCAAAATAAAAAAATACAGTTTAAACACATCACATTAGTTTAATATACAATTTTATAATTTATTACAATTACACTAAATCATTCGTAATTTCGTCTATAAAAGTATATTTGTTTTATTTCTAAGATATGAAACAGAGCCTTAAAATATAAGTTAAATTTAAAAGTTATATAATAAACCGTGAATAATATTTAATAGAACAAATAAAGTAGAGATTCCTCACGACAATTTTAACGAATATATATTATAACGAATTTTAAACTCTTATTCCACGCTGACAAAGAGACGAAATCCTAGAGACGAGGGTTCAAGTCCCGCTACGTTCAAATTTTTATACATTATCTAAACATTTTTCCTATAAGAGTATTTATACAGTAAATGTAGTGCTACAATCATAAATACTCACAGTAGGTTAGTCGTGGCGCAGGGGAAAAAAGTGTGCCTGTAAAAGCGACTGGTTGTGGGTTCGATCCTAATGCGAAAAAATTTAATATATATTTAAATTTATACTTCCATTCCTTCGCTCTGGTTTTAAGACAAAGTGCAGCTTTGAGTTTCGCCACTTAACACTTAATACTTCCAGAATTCGACGGAAAGCGAGAAACGGAGAATCTTAACACTAGGTTCCCTTTACCTACCCTACTGTGTGCGGCATATAGCGTGAAGCGTGATTTAATTTTTTTAAAAATAACAATAATTCCCAACAGACAACAAGCCTATCAACGGATGGGCGGAAACGCGCCCTACTTGCCGTCGTGTCGAGAGAGCAACACTACGCCACGTGCCTACAGTTCGGCCTAGTACGTTTTGTATCGCCGCTCGCTGACAGAGCTGATTTGATAGCTCCAAGCGATCATCAATTGCTGTTCCAGAATATTGAAGAGGTAAATATAGTATATAGCGGTAAATAAGTAAATATAAATATATAAAAAGATATTATTTGAGGCCAGTCGTGGCGCAGCGGCACGAAGTGTGACTGTAAAACCGACTGGTTGTGGGTTCGATCCCCAGATGCCTCCAGATTTCGGTTGAAAGTGGAGAACGGAGTGTCTTAACACTAGGTTCCCTCTTCCTACCCTGCTGTGTGCATCGTGAAGATTGATTTATTTATTTTATTTTTAAAAATATATTTTTGTACCTAAAGTATCTAGGTTTTAATACTATTATTAAGTTTTGCGTATAATATCATACTTTAATTGTAAAAAAATTGTAATATATGCAGTAGGTAATACAAAACACAGAGAAACTTGCAGTAGTGCAAAATTTTAAAAACATCAATTAAGTATTTTAACATTAGAAATACCTTAGTTTGATAAAAGTCAATATCATCGATAGTTTAATCTTTATCTATAACATTTATTTATTTAACATTGAATATTGATCTATTTTTTTTGTTGTAAAAAGTTTTTTTTTTATAATTTTTATAACTTATGATAAACATCACATAATAAGAAAAAATAATAAAAACAAATACTAGAAAATTTTACCAACTAAGAAAATACTTATTAACAAAAAAATCAAGTAAAAACTTTAATGTGACAATAAGAAAAAAATTACAAAATCATTGATGATAACATATTTTTTTAAGATTTTTAGACTGTCAGAGGACATCTTGGATCAAGTAGTTCAAGATGATACTGAAATACAAACATCAACAGTTGTCGCTGTATATTTACAAAAAGCACCAACTTTTCTTAGCCTTTATAAAAAGTATTGTCTGGGACTAAAGAGGGCTGACTGTGTTCTGGTAAGTTTTGAATAAATCTACTAATATATTATACTAAATGTGAAAGTTTGTAAAGATGAATGTTTGTTACACTTTCACGTAAAAACTACTACGGATTTAGATGAAACTTAAGAAACTTGAAAACACTAATATAATAATATATTAACGGGCGAAGCCGCGCTTGAGGTGCTAGTTTTATATATAAATATTGAATGATATGTAATTATCATCTTCAACATAAATGTAATACCATATTAACATACTATTTTACAAGTACTAGTTTATCAAAAATATTTATTTAAGAAAAGACTCCATTAAAAATGCCTTAAGTCATGCACATGTTAGTATAAAAAAGTTTTCATTGTTTAGTCAATAAAATTGTAATTAATTATTGATAATGTTACCTATTACTTAACAGGTAAAAAAATCCAAAGATCCGAGCGGAGCATTTTCAAGATTTTGTACAAGTCCTCCGATACCCAGGAGAAGACCAGACATCACCTCGTTAGTTCACAAACCTTTAGAACAGTTTAGAGAGCTTCTTAGGTTAATGAGAGCGGCCGCTTCTTCTAACGGCGCAGGACCTTACGATCAATTGGAGAAAAAGCAGCTGCAAGTCATCGTGGAACAACTTCAAGTAAACTATATTCGTTACTACCGAAATTTTATGAGGTCAGTCGTAGCGCAGGCGAACAAGTGACTGTAAACGCGACCTGTTGTGGGTTCGATCCTCACTCGAATAAATTATTTTTTTATATTTTTAAGCTTTCACTCTGGTGTCAAGGCAAAGCGCGGCGTTGAGTTCCTCCACTCAACACTCAGTGCCTCTAGAATTCGGCGGAAAATGAGGAACGGATTGTCTTAATACCCAGTAGCGTATAAACAGTGGGGTGTACCTCTCTGCTTATCCTACTGGTTGCGGAATATACCGTGAAGCTAAAAAAATTACTTTCTCTACCAGATACCACCTTACAAAAAATGCGCACATATATATATATATATATATATATATATATATATATATATATATATATAAGAGAGAATTTCTCTACATTTAACTCCAAAATACGTATAACATATATAAATAAATAATTTCTATATATTAATATATCTGTAACTTAATTTCCAGAGTGGTTATCAAGACGTGACAGCTGGTTCTGGCCTAATGGGTCTCGCGGGTGACGGCAAGCCATTGCTCTCGGTTGCTGATCTGGAGAGTCGCCTCGTGTTCACTAGATGTAAGGTAAGTAAATATCGTCAACTTAGAGTGTAAAATTTCTAAATTCGTTTTTATCCTTAAGGATTCGTTAGTTTTTATTACAAGAAATCACGCCAAGACTTCTTTTCAGCCATTCGTCTTAAGTACAGCAGGAAGGCAATGGATATTTGGAGGGGAGTTATCTCGGGTTGAAGGGAGAACGATTAGACCGTACTGGGCCTTGTTGTTCACTGATCTATTGCTCTTTGCCACGGTGTCGCGGGATCGAGTCCTCTTTGTGACTGAAGAACCTGTGGCGTTAGGAACGGTGTCGGAAGCACAGTTTAATATTAGGAAAAAAGGTACAGATTTTAATGATAATTTCTGTGGTATATATCAGTTTTTAAATTTATAATTTCCAAGTCAAATAGTATTTACTTTTATGTTTAGTTTAATATGTTGTGATTTTTTTATAACTTTCTTTTGCTTCATTCTGTATTCCGCACATAACAGAGTAGCCAGGTAGAACCTGGGAACCTAGTGTCAAGACACTTCGTTTCCATTAATATACTTCCGATATCCCCTTGCCGCCGAATTGTGGAGGAATTGCTTGTTGAATGGCATAACTCAAAACCGCACTTTCCCTCGACACCAGAGCAAAGAAATGAAAAGTTTATTCAACCCATTTTAATTATTTCAAATTAAACACAAAAATAACGTGTAAAATTGCTGTAAGTATAATGATATTTACGGTCATTATACATTATGCTGAATTGTTAGATACTACATGTGCTTAAACTTTTAAACATATGTCGTATGTATGTGTTTGATATGTCTCAAATTTTGTATAGGAAATGAGGATTATTATTTTATTTCAGCGACGGAATTCCGTCTAATATTGGGTAGACCTGGCGGCGAGAGTCCGTTAGTGTCGTGTGCCCCACGGACGCCGGCGCGATCTCGACCCATTGTACTGCGGGCACCTTCTATTGACTTGAAAGCGGTGTGGCAGAGCTTGTTGCAGAGGCAAATGTAAGTACTAGATTAGAGTACTACTTATATGTAAATTAATCTGATAATCTGTTTGTTAATAATTTTATTTTCTTATTTATTTCCGTCTCCACCATTTAGCAGCGTAGGCAGATAAAATCTAGATCTATTTCGTTCCCTAGTCTAATGCTGCATTTTCAAGAGACATTTTATTAAACTATATAACTTAACTTCACATTTTATCTTCCCATATCGAAATGTTCCCATATGTAAATGAAATCAAACTATTGTGTTACTATCGGATATTTTATATTTTTCAAAAACTGTGCTACATAATTTAAACTTATTTTCAGATATCGAGCTCACACGATGTCTGGGACACCTCTCGGATCGCCCTTGGACTCACCTGATCCCCAACTAACCTTCAGCCTCGCGACCCTCGACTCCCAACAACGCCAGGTATCAGGATCCAGCATACAACGACACTCTAGCCTCGCTCTCTTACCCGCCAGCTCTTACCGCTCTCACTTAAATATGCTCGTCGAAGAACGACCCGAGAAAGAAGTCCGAGTTAGCTTCGACGTAGGATCCAATTCTAATTCCCCCCAACCAAAACCAGTTAGAGGGCCTCTTAGTACAGTTTGGAAAACAGCCCCAACTCCAGAAACCCCGTCTGCGAACCTCTCCCCCGCTGATTCTCAAACATTTTCATCCCATTTCGTATCCTCATCGAGTATAGAAAGGAACGAGGAGCCAGCGTCCCCCAGTGCCCAACTTACCCCCGACGGTGGAGAGGATTATTCCGAAATAAGTCCTTGTAGATGGGAATCGTTTGAGGCTGATCTCGCTTTAGCTGATTTGGACGTAGACCCTTCATATAAACACGCTGTCGAAGAGCGCATATTTCTTCCTGAAGATCCTTTATTGGCCAGAGTCCCTCTACCAGAAAGACCGACCCCACCAGCCTATTTAGAGCTTTGATCCGCGGAGTCTGATCCGGAGTTAGACAACTTCTTCCCCCGGATGCGAAGAAATAATATTTAATGTCAAAATTACTCTTTAATTTTGTCACTTAAAACGATATCCCAAATGTTGGCTTGCAATGTAAATATTTGGAATGTCCTAGATTTGATCTAGTTTTACTTCAATGAATGTCCGTCGTAACGTAAATGTATGTTGTCATTACCATCTTATGAATCGAGCCTACTTATAGTTATTTTACCAAAAAATCTATATATAACAAAAGGTATGAAATTTTGAACAAAAGATTATAAAATAGCAATGGATCATAAAAAGGAATTGAAGTTTTGTAATGATGATAATAAATCATCACTACATCCAAATTTTTTATATATGGATGTTTCTTGAAACAAAAATACAAACATCCTTTTTGGCTTCTTATGTAAATAAATAAAGCAAACGTGTTGGATTGTTAAATTTGCTTATAATTGAGGGTTAAGATAAGGTTGTGGCAAAAATTTGAGATATATTTTCGAACATTATCAGTGCTCCCAGATCTTGGTATTTTGGCTATATACGTAGAATAGTCTAGATGTAAGCCCCCTCCGAGCAAAACCGCTGGGTACGTGGAATAAAACTGAACAGGACTGAAATTACTAAACTGAGTTCTTAAAACTCACTTAAATGTATGCCGATATTTTACAATTTACCATAATATAGGATTCAGTGTCAAATGTGTAACTATAGGGTACCAATTGTAGGGATGTTTATACGACTTTGAACTAATAGTTTTTGTATTGCTTCTTGAGTCTTCCGTCCTTATCTTAAATTTTTTTACCAATGAAACAGCATGTTGCTCAACATTCTTCTTTAGCGTTAACTTATTTTTATCTGGCAATGTTAATTTTTGTCTTTCTCTAAAGACTTTTTATTTCATATAGGAAATTTATATTTGTTTATCTATTAAAATTAAGTCTGTTATAATTACTAGCTTTATCTCGTGACCATCGTCCCTGTCTATTCCTGTATAGCCTACAGCTGGGTACGTACTAGTATTAACTAGAGTGGACGGCCGTCTGTACATAATCACAAAATTGTACAGGTCATGTGGATATTTGGCGATTAGTTTTGCGAAATTCGTTTCACATTTCATTATTATATCACAATTTATTTTCCGTATCGCTTCTTTAAATGCATTGCCATTAGAATAATGTGTTACAATGAAAAATGGTAGTTGTGTGAATTCAAGTAGTCACTGCTTTTTGTTAAACAATTGATGCTCACATTGACTTTGATCATGTTTGTTCTAAGAGAATAGACGAGCGCGTATGTATAATCGCTAGCATCGTAAAATGTTCACATAACCTATTCCCGGGGTTTTCGATGTATGACCTAATTTTTGGAAAAAACATTTTTGGTAGTTAGATTCAATAATTTTTGATGTCTTTGGCTGTGTAAAATAAGTCTAGATAATGAGGAAAAGAGTAATAATTTTGAGAAAGCATTTTACTTATTGTTTTGGGTTCTACGTGACGTATAATCGATATATAAAATTTGGATGTTTTGTTTAGATCGAAGCAGAAATTTATTATGATCGGTGAATAAAGTGACTTTGTCAATGGTAATTTTCTTTTTATTTCTGACATTTTAAAATAAACCCCCCTATTTTGCGACGCTATCGAACGTTACCTACCATTTTTCTTTGTAGTACACTAATATCAATATGTAGCAATTTATATACTCTATTATTTGTATAAATTATTTAGTGCAATGCATTAGAACTGATGCTATTAATGTAATTTAAGCCTTAATATTATTATTATAAGCTAAAGCTTATTTAATTTTATATATTTTTAAGAAAAATAATTTTGGCTAATCAAACAAATTTATACTGAAGATTTACAAATAAAAATATTTTCAAAATTTTTATATATTTGCTATAGTATTTTATCGCATTTAAATAATTTATATAATTAAATAAGTTATTTAAACATATTATAACAATTTTCTTACATCGCTGTTATCAAGATTTAATAAAATAATAAACAATATTATTGAATTTAAATAAAATATTTAATAAAGGAAACAAACGAAAAAAAAAACACATTTAAATCAAAATATTGTAGACACGACGAAGTTCTGCGGAAACGCAAACAGGGGCAGGTGGAAGTGCTGTAGAAGGAGCGAGAAGTAACCGAAGTCGCGGGTCGACACTTCATCTTCAGAGATGGATGACTCAGTTACCTGAAGCTGAGGAACTAGATCCTCCTGAACCCGATATGGAAGTAAGTTTCGTCAAAGGCAAATAAAATTCCAGAATAATCATTCAGCTTTATTGCTACAACCATTTTTAAAAATTTATTGTAGATGTGGAGCGTGGAAGAGCTTAGAAAAAGATCAAAAGAGCTGAATCTTTTAGAAGTAGCTGATATTGTAGAAAGTAATGTAGATACTCCAGAGAGTGCAGTAGTTAATAATGTCGAAAAAAAGGAAAATGATAGAAGTCCATCAAAAAGCAGTAATTCCGGAAGTCAGGTAAGCGCTTAGTAGAGCCAAATCCTATAAAATTAAGTTAATCAACAAAAAGGCCATTTTCAAATTCAATAAACACTTTTCAGATAACGGTTCGAACAAGTCCAGTTGTAGTAGACACTATTCCTGTGTGTCGACAATGTCACAAAAAGTGCTTATCTAAACCTAATAGCCCATTAATTTCACAAAAAGACCCTCCAATGCCTCCAAAGCCTAAACCTGAAGCATCGCCGCAAAATTCCGCCAAATCAGCCTCAGTGAAAAGTACTCCAAGTATCTGTAGCGCACACTGTGGTAACCGCAAACAAAAACACTTTACTCACTTGGAACGTAAAGGTGCTATCCGAATACGACCCGAAGATGGTCCTAAAGCTGCCATTAAAGTAATAGATTCTATAGAACAAAGTCAAAGAATGCTCAAATCTAAATCTTATGATTTGAAAACTGATTCAGGTGTTTTAAATAGAAGTATAACCAAAAGTCATACAAAGAGTCACTTAGAACTGAGAAAAGAAAATTCAATTAGATCACCTAGCCCCACCTCTAGTAGTAGAAATAGTCCCTTATCAACTAGTCATACTACCTGTAGCTCTATGGTTTTTAATTCTAGTTCAAATGACTTAAGGACATCTAGCTCAAATATAGCTAACCAAGTTCAATGCGTTATAGCTCAAGAAAAATACTTAAATGAAATTAAATGTGTTGAAAGTATTGTCTTATCAAAAACAAAACCATCAACACATCCATCGCCAGCAACTATTAGAAAAGATGAACGAACAAGACAAAAAGCGGAAACCGTTTTAAATAAAATATTAGGAATGAATATAATTACAAAAAGAGAAAATTTGGGAACTTGTTTGAGAACATCTTCAGTTTTCTTAGATGATGACTCAATACATGAAGATGACAATGACTTTAGAATAGAAAGAGGTATGAGAAGGTCACCAAGAATGGGTATATCCGCTGTCAGTAAAATGAATGGTGACATAAATAAAAAAAATGAAGGTATTGAGGATATAAATGCGAATACTAGTGACGTTTTTTCAGATGAAGATTCTGAATTGGGTCCACTAATGTTGATGGGCTTATCAGCTATCAATCCTGCAGCTCATCTTATGAGAGTGAAGCCATTCAAAAGGACAAATTATGAACATATTGGTGTTAGTGCTCTTAGAACTAATTCAAGACCCGGTAGTCTAGGTTCTATTAAATCCGAATCACCCGTACCTAATATAGCAGTAGTTCCACCTACGCCTGATTATAATACAACAAGTAAGACTGTAAGTATATCTAAATATCTTAGAGTTGGAAATATATTGCGTTCTGTTCTATTATTACTGCTTCAATTTCAGGATGACCTAATAGATGAGTCTCCTGATTCCCCTGATGTTCCTGAAGACTTACCTTATGTTACATTAAAACGGTAATCATATTTCTTTTATTTTCTTTCTAAGAGTTAATTATATAATTTAAAACTAATATTTTTAATACTAATACAGATATGGTACTATGTCAAGCTTGGAACGGCTCCCATCAGATGAGACTGATGATGGTAATGTAAGACTGACAGCACAGGAATCAGAAATCGCTAAAACATATAGCACTGGTAATTTTTACATAAATCATCTCTACATTTAATAGATTTTATTTATAATGTAAAAATTAAGATATATTTGGATATTTTTTTTATATTACATACAGTATCTAGCGCAGCTGGAGGTATCATGGGATGGACTGCTAGAGCTGGTTCTTTTGTTGTTGAAAAAATGAACATATTTAGTCACACTGAGAGCGTGCCAAATACTTCTATAGCCCACAAGCAGCCGTCATTCCTAGAACGGTACATATTGTTATTTAATAATTATTATACAATAAGCGAATCCATCGTTTAGTTAATTTAAAAAAATACACTTCTTTAGTTATAATTTAATCACAATATTTCCTACTATACAAATATTCCTGTCACAGTTTCATCAAAATCTGTAAATACATAGAAAAAACACATAAATTCTTTGAATTATTCCGTTATATTCATAGTACCTAACATTCTCATGGTCATGTCTATCAGTATTGATATTATGGTCAATAATTTATCTTTCTCCTTATAAACTAGGTGGGAAACGACACAAAAGGAAAAGAAACGCTGAGTATGTGTATGACTTCGATGGTTCTTGTTTGATTGTTTAGAACATATGCTATATATTATTTTATAACTTACATATATTGAATAATATTTTTTATAGAAAATCTAGATGATGCTAGTGTTGAAGATGCTGTATTAGAATATATTAATCTTAAATAAGCAATATAACATTTCATAGAATTGACGTAGATCTATTAATTAATTCATGCTAGATCTTTTAAAAATTTTAATTCTATAGAATAACATTTACTTATTAATTTTATCAATTTGGTTATAGATTTATTAGTATCAGTTTAAATTTAAACGAATTTTGTTTTATATTAGAAAATATTTCTATTAAATTGTAGTTTCTTATAAAATTAGAACCAATTAAACGTGTTCATAGTAATAGTAATTTTAAAATAGTTATATTCCTTACTTTTAATAATTCAAATATAGTTTTAAGCATGGAAATAATAGAGGGAATCAATAAATAAAAAAAGACGTAATTTAGGTGTCTAGGGGTTGGCGATTGGAAGTCGGCGCTAGGTACAGAAGATGGTACAATAGAGACTGGTGAAGGTAGTGGCGCGAGTGGCGAGGAAGCTTGGGGAACTCCTTCTTCGGGAGATCTTTCAGATAATCTCCCTGATTCTGAACATGGAACACTTTCTGTAAGATATTATCTATTTATGTTACCATATTGTAACTTTGTCTTAAATATTGGCACATAGAGTGTAAAGCACACATTTTTTTATATGTTAGTTAATAGAAAGATATAAGGAAAAATAAAACTTTTTAAAAATAAATGAACAGAAGCTCATATTTTTAGTCACCAACGAAGTCATCATCTTCATACGCCGGTGATGATGATACAGAGCTCATGATGGATGAACTCTTGATGGCACCCACGATTACTGGACCAACTACGTTAAGACCACTTCTTCCTAGGTACATGAATGTGTAAGACATAATTTTTATCTTATTTCTTACACGCTTTAATCAGCTTTTAATTAATCATTATAAGATAATCTTGCAACGCTATTTTGACACACTGCTTGCTGTCTAATTTGCTCGAAATGTTTACATTTGTGGATTTGATGGTAATATTCGTATATTAACAGAATATAATATTTTCATTGCATGAAACCTATGTCCATGCCAAGAAATCCAAGATAACGAACTTTTAAGCGTATTATTTTAAGTATTTTGGGATTATTAAATAAAATTGTAATATTTTTGTAATATAAACATTTGATAATAGGGACGTATTCCGAAGAAGATTAGAGCCTCTTCTCGAAGAAGATGGATCTGACAGTGGCAGTGAAGACAACAAACCAACACCCACCAACTCTGACGACCAGGTGAATATCACATAAATACATAGAAGGAAATTCATATAATTTCATATTACATGTTTTTAATAAAATAAAATTATTCAGATTTTTTTATAACAAAACAGTTAAAATACACATTACTAGACCATTTTGTAAAACAGATTGACAAAATTGTTTGTCAAATTAACAGAACAATTTATAAATGTTCAAGAGCAATTTTGTCAGATCTAGAGTCCTAGGTGTGTTTGAATGATCGTTGCCGTATGAGAAATACCAAGCATGTAAAAACGATCCATGGAATGAGATGCAAATCCTAGAGAGTAGTTTGTTGCATGACCCTAATCCAATTAATGTTTATTTTACTTAGGTTCTGAATGGGGATCCTTGTTAAACCATCATTATTCCTTTTCAAAATTTATCCCACATATACTATTTTTAATATAACTTATATATTAAGATATTCAATGGTCAAATCTATATTTGTATAAATTATTAATTTCATTCATCATCTATTCGTACAATACTCGAAGCAGTCACGCTTGGGTCAAGACATATTTCACATAAGAAACTAATAAAATAACAATAACGTGGAAATAATTTATTTTAATATAATTTATATCTTATTGACAACGTTAGTCGCAAAGACCATCACGATAATGTCAAGCCCAGTCACGCTTGGATTAAATCAGCTACATGTCCGGCCAAATAATAATAGTTTTTATATATTGTATTAAAATTTAAAAGTATATCTCGGGGTTATTGGCAACAGTAGTCGCATAGACCGTAGCTAGGTTATATCTCACATTGTGACTGGTCCGCTGGTGCGGCGCTTGGCGCAGGGCAGCGGGCGTGGCCTCGGTGCTGACGACTGCTGCGGCGCGCACCAGCCGCCCTCTGCTTCAGAGCCAGGTAACCGCCTTAGATGTTTTTCTTATACGTACAAGATTTTCTCTTCAAATTTCGTATTTAGCTTCTACATTTTTTTCATATTTTGGTCTAATTGATTTATTAGTTGTGGTTAGTTTTGTGACTGACAGACGATTATTGACGCAACTTTTAGTCGAACGTTTTTTAATTATCTATTTAGTCTTTACACATATGAATAGGGAAGGATATAAAAAAAAGATTTTTCATAAATAACTGTAAATACCATTTTAATAAATAAGGATACAATAAATACACACAACATGTAAATACTATAATAACAAAATACATTTTGACAGCAAAGTGGACTTCTTGATTAAATTAGAAAGGTGAGAAGAGAAAAACGACATAATTATATTTCCGTATATCAGTATTTTATATTGACATACGTCATCAAGCACGATGCATGCATTTTTACCTTAAGGGACTAAGAATGATAACAATCGTCCTGTATAATAAATGTTGTTCCCCAAGCATGCAATGTTTATTGCACTCACACTGACACCAATTATTTTTATACATGAAAAGACACGATTACGTCACTTCTTGCAGCTTTCCTTGCTTATTTCTGGATACTATCACAATAAAACACGATCGATACTTATCATGGGATGTTTATTTATGGATTGAGATGTAATTTGGGTGGTTGTTCAGAAGCAGAGGTCGGTGTGTGCGGCGCGGAGGACACGCGGCGTGGAGGGGGGCGCGCTGGTGGCGCCGCGTGCGAGCTGAGTCCCGACAGGACTCCCACCAACGAGGCGCCTTCGATGCCCTTACAATCTGGTACGTTGGACGCTAAAAGGATTTCAACTTTGATGATTTTTTTCGCTTTGTAGGGTTAATACCTTTTAACGAAAAAAGGAACCCTTATAAGATCACTTTATTGTCCGTCATGTCTGTTTGTCTGTCTGTCAGCCTTTATCTCAGGAACGCTTAGAGATATAGACTTAAAATTCAAACTATATACTCAGGTCTATGATCCCTTGATTTCCTGAATATATCGTATTTGTATATTTACTTTAAAAAAAAGATATGACTCTTTATATCGCAAAAAACGCGTATTTCTACACTATAAAGGGAAATAAATTAATAGACTACTTCCGATTGATCTAGATGAAAGGGCTCTTGTGAATCTAAGCTTGAATTTCAGAAAAAGCTCGAGACCTTAAATTTTTGTACGGATCGTGGGAACGTGTACGTACGTAGAGGAGCCCTACATGCGCTTGTCCTTTTTTTAAAATGTTAGAATAATATGCCCTAAGTGATAAAATCATAACTTGACGCAAGAATCTAAAATCCTGGTTAAATGTATAAATTTAAAATATCCTCGTTTTTAAATATAAAATTTTGAACATATTTTCAGACTTAACATATAAACTTAACTATCTATAGAAGGCAATTTTAATGAATACATTTATTATTTTATTATATAGTTTCAAAAGAGTTTGTGGAGCGAGCGTATGCTGGCGGCGGTCGGCGGGGCTCAGCCAGTTCAGCCAGCACGCCCTCCACACTCGAACGTACCACCATACACAACCCGACACCACTGCATCAGCTGTCACCAGGTATTAGTTAACCTACAAATACTAGTATATATTTAATAATTTACCAAATAATAATAAATTTCCAACACGCAATTTTCCAAGCTATTTACATTTATTACAACACCTAACACAAAATGGGTAAAACCAGAAAAATTAATAACAACGACACCCTTATCTACACCGTACACAAGCAACAAAACAAATCAAATTAAATTGAATTAATTCATTTCAATATTATTATTTATTATAATGTTATTATTTTTTTTTTATTATTTTTATTTTGTTTTAAGTAATTAATGTATATATTTTTAATTGTTGAATTTTGTTTTTCTATTTCATGTTTGGTTCTTGTTATGTTATTACTTTATTTGTTTGTTAAAATTAGTTTCATTATTATATGAAAGGACGACTGCAAGGTGGGAGTTAATACTTGCAACACAGTTTAATACTAATGCAGTTATTACCGATTTAAGTTATTGGTATGTACGAAAATTTTAATTTAATAAATATTATTATATATATAATTGAACCTAAACCAATTGAATTGAATTTGACCAAAATGAATTAAATTTAAACAAACCATTGGAATAATTTCAGCTTCGGAGCCACCACCAGCACAAGAGTGTGCGGAGGTGAGACCGCCGACGTCCCCGGAGCGGCTCAGTCCGCGCGCGGAGATGCGCCTCGCCCTCGACCAGGGGAGGGATGTGCTGGCGGAGCAGGAACGAGTGGCTTGGGTTAGCTTTTAAATTTTGTTAAGAGTTAAAATTGGTCCTGTTTAATGCTTAAACGTTTACGTTATTTCTAGGTCTTAAGTAAATTCGATTATTATGAGATGTATATATAATATAAGTGTCGTCCCAATTTAAATAAACTCTATTATAAAATTTAAAGTAAAACAAAAAGAAAATACAATATCATAATATCTTGTTTTACTTTTGATCTCCAATATCATCTTGACATCTCAGTCTTGATTTATTTTGTTATTCACACTGCATACGTTATCATTGTGAATTTAAGAAACCAATTTCAAGGCTCTAGTAACACAAAGTTCAACACACAATTACTCGAAATCAAAAAGCGAAGGACGGAAAATACTCCTTTCCCACTGCTTACTCTGATTAATTCTCCAAATAATTCCTCATACTCGTACGCCGCTCTGCCAGGGCCTGCAGGGTCAGGGTGGCGCGCGCGACCACTGGTCGTTTCGCGCGGCGTGCCAGCGCTCGCTGGTGCGGCGCGTGGCGAGCGCGGACGCGGTCACGCTGTGCCGCACCGCCCCGCATACTACTTCGCGCAGTTCTGTATATGCCTGGAAAGGTACGTTACAATATATACTTATAGTTTAATTCTTTTTAGCTTCACGCTGTATCTCACACTTAACAGGGTAAGCAAATGGAACCTGGGAACATAGTATTAAAACACTCCCTTGCCATGAAGACATCCCAGTTCCTTCCGTTTCCCATTTTTCGCCGAATTCTGGAGCCATCAGTTCTTGAGTGGCAGTACTCAACGCTGCACTGTGCCTCGTTACCAAAGGAAGGAAATGAAAATAGTAAATATTTCATTTCTTCGAGTGGAAATTGAGCCCACAAACTGTTACGTTTCCAGTTGCACTTGCTTGTGCCACTGCGCCCCGATTGGTTTCTTTTTATGATTTAGTTATTATAAGATACAATTTTATCCCGGCATTTCGTTTTCCTGGAAAACGTATAATTAATGTTTTTTCGCGCTTGCTTTTAAATGACTTTAATAAAAAAATTACAGCTCCAGAAACAGAAACGAAACTTATGGAGATGGAGCAACTGGCACGAGTGGAAGCTCAGACGATGCGTTCGCGGACGCGCTCTCAATGCCAGAACGGGAAGATGTAAGAAACTTTTATTTATAATATTATTCATTCTTTGTATAAATATAATAATCTTTTCTAAATATCAATAACTAATATATCACTAATTTATTTTGTATTGAGGCCGGTCGTGGCGCAGCGGCACGAGGTGTGACTGCAAAACAGACTGGTTGTGGGTTCGATCCCCACTCGAGGAGATGAAATATTTACTTAAATTTATATTTCCATTTCTTCGCTCTGGTGTCGAGGTTAAGCGCGGCGTTGAGTTCTGCCACTCAACACGCAATGCCTCCAGAATTCGGCAGAAAGTGGGGAACGGAGTGTCTTAACACTAGGTTCCCTCTGCCTACCCTGCTGTGTCCGGGATACAGCGTGAAGCTAATTTAATTTTTAATTTTATTTTGTATTGATCGGTTATTAAGAAAAAGTACTAGCATTCGGAATATTCGGTATCGATATTTTTCCAATTTTATCGATATCTTATTCGTATGGTACTAAGACTAACAAATATATTTAATTAGTAACTGTTGAAAATGATATATTTACTATATCAACCAACTCCCGCGTCATTCACCGAATTGACTTCACTAGATACCGTTGTGGCCTGGTGGCCCCTCAAGGGTTTGACTGTAAACTTGGCGGTTGTTGGTTCAATCCCCACTCGGTGGAATGACTTCATTTCCTTGCTTTGGTAACGAGACAAAGCGCGGCTTTAAGTTACCTAACTAGTAACTTAAACTTTAAGGAGTGTCATCACAATAGCCCACTTTCAAAGCGTGAAGTGTTTTTCAATTTATATAAAAACAACAGATTGGGGTTCCTCCGCCGCCGCGCGTCTTCCGATAGCCCTCGCCGGGAACCGTTCCTGTTGAACCCGCGACCGCTGTCACCGCGGCGCAGCTCCGTGAGCAATTACAAATCTGTCGGCTATTACAAAATATGCTTTGTCAATGGCCATGTTTAGATGTTTTTATTTTTGTTTTGGTCGCTATTGAATTCTGAATTAGTAAAGTTTTAATATCAACTAAAAAATAATTTATTTTAATAACAGCTAAACTGATATAAATCCTTTTTTATATATTTTTCCACAAGAATTTTCCACAAAAAAAAACATAAGAATATAAGAATTAGATTTTTTATTTTTAAAACATTATAACTGTATTTTTTTTTTATTTTGGTTATTTCATTATTTTGTATTCATTTAAAAGACTGTTAATGTTTACAAATTTCGTCACGACTCTTACTGAGTTTTGAGAAATATAAAATCGTCTAATTAAACGTGAAGGTTTACTTAAATGTGTCTGAAGTCCTTATAACCTTTACATTATTACTGATTGTTAATAAGAAATATCCAATTAAAAAGAAAAACGAGATAACACATAATAATATTTATCGATAATTTATACATCATTAGATATAAGATTTTATATTGAAATTTAAACCTAATACCTAAATCTTCAAAAATGAAATAAATAATATACCTTTGCTGAATCGTTGCATGTAAGAAATATTTCATAATTTTACGTTACCAATACCTTATTAAAAAAGATTATTAATATATTCAATAGAGGCCACGACAAATTTGCTTCGGCGATGTTTGAAATTCTTTTTTTGTATTTTGGTCGTTGTTGATTGCATTTGGATTTGATAAAATTTAAGAAAAGATTTAAAAATCTTATTTTTAATAATAACTAATAAGAAGTTACAATTTCGCGATCCAATCAGCTTTAAATATCTCGATTATTGGTGGGTTGTTGAATTTTTACATAATAATAATAATATTAAAATGTAGAAGATTGGACTAGAATAAGTATTATAAATAAGTATCTTTAACGAGTGAGTATAAACAGAGTACGGACTCTTTTCCATCCATATAAGTTAATTCGATCCATACTAAGTGCTAAGCTTTTAAACGATGCAGTCAATAACAGCCTTAAAGACTGCTGGATTTAAACCGAATTTGAACGGTGATTTAATCTATGAATATTTTTGATGTAATTTGTAAATTAACCAAACAAAACGTACTTTCTATTATGAGTATCAAAATTGATTAAATAATGTTCAAGAAAAACAATCAGTTAGTGCGGCGTTGGGTTTCGCCGCTCTATATGCGAATATTTCAAATTTAGATGGAACTGGAGAATGGAGTGTCCTTTGGTGAAGAAGATTCTTTCACCTACCCTGCTATATATGTGTGTGGTACGCAGCATAAAAGCATATACTTCTTCTTTATCTAGCCTACAAGATTTTGAGGATGCGTGAAGATAAAAAGCACAAAAGTTAAAACTATGTTTTTTGATTCACTCCCGCACATAGCAGGGTAGGCAGAGAGAATCTGGGAATGTAATGCTAATATACTCCGTTCCTATTAAGACACATCCTTTCCCAAATTTCCGCCGAATTCTGGAAGCATTGTCTGTGGAGTGGCGGAACTAAACGATATTCAAGAAACTTAATTCATCAAATAGTAGTAATCTTGATAAATGTCTGTTGTGCCAAGTTTTTCTTGGTATTTTAATACGTACACTGTAGCTACCGTATTAAGCATTAGTTGTATGTATAAAGACCGTACAATTGGTCAATACGATTGCCTTTTACATATTAACTCAATTGTTGAACTAATCTTATGAATTCGTTTTAAGTACATTTATCGATATTATCTTCGAAATTAAATTATAATAATCATTAGTAAAATGTTATACAATTTTGGTAATAATGTCTTGCATTAAATTTTCTCGTCAATTGTTCTTGCTTACTATAGTGTTTAAATCCAGCTTAATCCTAAAATTTGTTAGATATTTTTCTTTATTAAAATTATTAATTGATCTGTCCATTTTGATGGAATGTTTTGAAATATATTTCTAAAAAATCCATTTCGCTTTTCATTCACCCCGCTTCGTTGCTTCCTTCCTCCTTTATCAGATAGATTTTTTTCTATTATTATGCAAATTAGTTTAATGATATTGAATTACACTGTATTGATTTCATATAATTTAGAACTATGTAATACATGATGAATACACATATTTGCACATACAATATAAAATAGTGTCAGATCACTGCACGTAAAGAATTTTCTAGAACATTTCGTGTCTCTAATATAACGTTCTTGCAGGAGAAACATTTCGAAAAACGATTCTGGAAACAAGTGACCAGAAGACGTCAATCCCTCGGCTCCATCAGCCAAATATAAGAGACTTAACTAATAAAGACTAAAAAAGCATAAGTGTTCATCGCCTGTAACGGTAACGGTAGAAAGTATACAAAGAATAGTAAACTTAGATAGTGGATGTGTTCAAATTATGAACGATATACGGACCCGACGGTACGACTAGTTGATATAAGGAGTTATTAGAGCGACTGTTTTACAAATGTATGGATAGGTGTTGCCAAAAGTGGTCACTTGTGAAAGGATTAGCCAAATGGTGGAAGACGACGGAAGGGACCTGCCACCGCAACTTCATATCTTAGGTAGGAACCGAGAGGTTGATCTAGCTGTAGACACTCGAGGCCTAACGTGTACAAACTGTCGTGGTTAAAAGTTTCTCTTAAATAGTTATAGATGTAAATATAGAAGTAGTGTATAAGCTTTTTTAAAAAGGCTTTATCTTTGTATAAATAGTTGTTTTAGCATTTTTCTTGTAACGCTGTTGACTATTGGAAATTTAATGTATTTCATACATTTCATTGTTGTATACAACTTTATTAAGTGTTTAAATATTATTTTTGATTTCCGTATAGAGCTTACGTTAGCGTTCATTTTTGATGAAATTTTAATGATATTAATATTCAAAATAAGCATTTGTGATTCGCTTCTCTTCGGAATATTAAAGTGGTCAATGTTTTCATCTACTAATTACTATCTAATGAATAATTGGAAATGTTAATAAGTAAATTAAAAATGAAACTTCGAATTTATTATTTTTAACAATATTGTACCTAAGGGTGACTTTTAACTTGTCCTTTGTAACTCATTTCCGACGTCACGAATAAAGTTCTTAAATTTCTTGCTACTCTTTCATTTTTACCTGTATATATTGTTTTTAAAACAATGCAACATTTAGTTTGATCAGTTGGTACTGGTTGCTTGATAATATAGTAACACGTCATTTAGATCGAGTGAAGGTATCAAGCTGAAATGAATATCAAGTATTCACCTCTATGGTCCCTTAAAGCATAAAAAATCGACATTCTAAGTCATCGCAATCAAAAGCTTATATATCAAAAGTTTAATACGAGTATTTATTTATCCATCGATTTTAATGCATTTTATATGAAATTCACCGCGTAATCAAAATCTATAGAGTACTTCCTGGGGACCTATAGTTACAAAATACGTGAAAACTAAATAAAGGTAAAATCCGAAACTTAAAAAATTATTGGTATGTCATAGAAAATAATATTTGAAACATACTTGTACTTGTAATGTGTTCATTTCTTGCAAAATGAATACATAATGGACCCACAAACTTAAGTTCGTTAACTTTTATAAATTGTACTTCCCATTGAACTACAGTCCTGAAATTGGTACGAAAACTTCGGTGGGCAATTCCAACTCATACTTAACCAGTTTTTTTTATAATGTCATTATTACTTAGAGGAAAATCAAAAGTGCGCTAGGTAGGAAGCCACCCCATATTGAATAGTTCTTTCAGCATAAAATGGGAAAAAAGTATTTTTGTTTGAAATAAAACACAAAATAAAATGTTAAGGCACGTATATTCATAAATTCAATACAATATATGTGTTACAGGATGTAAATATTACAAAATATTATTTATTATTTAATTTTCTGTATCCTTAGCACCGCTATCATTAATTTGTCATTAATTCCGTTTTTTTTATCTTCATCGACCAATATCCTATTTAATTTGTATTTAAAATACTCTTCGACCATTTTAATTACACAACTAAATTTTTCTTCATCTCTTTTAAAATAGTATATTTTATTGACTGATATTTTTTTTATTTTATAATAAAAATATTAATTTCATACAATTATGTTATAGACTTTTAATAGTAAAATCCCGCTCATACATAGCAATCAAGGCAAGGCAAGGCACACCCGAAATCCCGCTCATACATAGCAATCAAGGCAAGGGGGTTACAACATTTCGACTATAAACAATAAGTGATATATATATTCAACTTCACGCTGTATCCCGCATGTAGCAGAGTAGGCATAGAGAGCCTAGTGTTAAGGCACTCCGGCGAATTCTGGACGAAACTCAACGCCGCGCTTTAACACGACACCAGAACAAGGAAATGAAAAAAAAAAACATTTCCTCGAGTAGAAATCGACCCCATAACAGTCAGCTTGTGCCCCTGCGTCACGACTGGCAGTGACATGTAAAAACTATAAAATAAAATATATATTAAGACATTTCAATAATTCATAAATTTATCATTTTCTTATTACTGAAGGAAGACATTATCAGGAAACGAAAAAAAAAATAAACGCCGCATTTGACAGCTTAAAAAAATAACACATGCCTTGCCTCAACTGCTAGGTTTATACAAACCATCGTTTTACATATTTACAACTAAATAAAGAAAATAACACTGGCAGTAAAAAAATAAAGTTTAAAAAAAATTATATCACTTAAAATAAGTATAATAGCAAAAATTTAGACAGAAGCATTTTTGTTAGGAAGCTACAAAATTTTGGCACGTTAGAAAGAAAAAAAATAAATGGTAAATATTAAGTGTTGGTACAATACTTAATTTAAATCAAAATTGTATAAGAATATACAGAAAATGGCAATTATTTGCATATTATTTACTTATATAAATAGAGATTTTAAAGAAATGTCATGTGACGACATTAGAAGATAAAACCATTTTAGAATCGAAGAATAGGTTCTTCGTCACCGTTAAACACAATATAACAAAAATGTTGAGTTAGGCCTCTTTCACTCTGTATATGCGAAAAGCAATTCTTTAGTATTTCTTAAAAGTTACCAACACTAGTAAGTACCAATATTTACTTATATTTAATATGTAAAAATGGAAAAAATACATTATTTTGTAGAAAACTATATAATTTTTCTCCTTATTGATTTTGTAGGAATGTTCTTTTTTTTCTTAAAGAATTTCTTGTACTGTAAGGTTTTAGGTTTTGTTTAAAATGTACCTCTACACCGATTCATCTTTACTTAATAATATCATGGACGGAATTTATTTTTCTAATATTACCTATGAATAAACGAAATATAAATTTCTTTATTGAATTATTTAGTAATTTTTTTATTTAATTATTTACTGATTATTTAGTAAAATTTACATATTTTCTAAAAATAAATTTCGAATTCTACTTGCCGATCGCTTAATATATTAAATCATCGTCATTACAAATTTTCTTTTAGAAAAAAGACGTTATTTTA
Organism: Heliconius hermathena; assembly: GCA_013403705.1. Lineage (NCBI taxonomy): Eukaryota > Metazoa > Arthropoda > Insecta > Lepidoptera > Nymphalidae > Heliconius > Heliconius hermathena. The sequence goes on along the minus strand of JAAIXJ010001769.1, from coordinate 744,652 downwards.
GTAATCAATATAAGAAACCCGACATATTTATGAATGTAACTGAAGATTTTTTGTCACATATACTCGTATTTTATTCTCATTAAAAAAAATGACAAAAAGTGAGTCATGTCTGATTCTTTTCTTTCAGTTAACATATAATAATTATTATAAATCCTTTATTATATAAAATTGTCATATGATAAGGCAGTGTGGTTGATCTCCTAGCACAGCAATGTATGGAACAATATACAAAGTAATTTCTTACAAATGTAAGAAAGAACATAATATTTTTTTTATATATATAATATTATATTTATTCCTCGGATTAAATTATCAATTTAAAACTAATTTTTAAAATCAATGCAATATACGTTTATATTTATCACATACATTCTCGTATAAACAATATGATGGTTTAGAAGATTTTTTTTATTTTAAAACAATTCGTTGATTTATTTATGTTTTTTGTTCCGACTTTACTCTCTCCACTCCCTTGAAGCTTGGAACGTTCTGACTTCGGATGAAGTGAACGTAGTGACTCCTTGAGCACCTATAAATAAAACATATTATTATTATTAAATGCTTAATGCTAGCAAAAAAATTATAATTCCATCCCAAATTGATTTTAATGTTATTATTTAGTTATAACTTATTTAAATAATTCCTTTTTTTATCTTTTGAAACATAAATTAATAAAGAGTGACTGCAAACGCGACAAGCTGTGGGTCACTCACTACAAAGCAATAGATTCAGAATGGTGGCTGGTAGAAAGTGGGGAGCAGAGTGTCTTAACACTAGCCTATCCTGTTACAAGCAGACGCAGGACGCTGAAGAAGGAAAAAATATATGACCTACTTAATTATTTTTTTTTTCAATTATTCCTTTTTTATCTTTTGAAACATAAATTTTATGTATTTATTTTAATGAACAAAGATGCTGCATGATCATTGCAATTGATGTTTCTTTGGGCAACTTACATAAGGAACTAAATAAAACTTAATATACTTAAAATAAATTCATGGTCCTCTCTCAATTATCATGAAAGAAAGAGTTACTTTAGTATTTTTTCTTAGTATTAATAAGTTTATTTCCGAGTGTGTCACAATGTCTAGCGTACCTGTGACGCGGCGGCCGGGCGTGGGCGTGACGTCGCCGTCGGGCGCCGCCCACCGCTCCACCAGCTCGCCGCCGGACCGCGCCAGCGACGGCTGGCTCACGCTGCGGTGCAGCGAGTGCCGCCAGGATCTGCAACAATTGCTTTGTTGAAACTGCTATGTAGCTTAAGCTATCAAGGACACAGCCTATATAATAATACTTCATACAATATCTTTAGTATTATATAGTCGTCTTAACTTTCAAATTTAACTGCCAACGTTATAATATTTAAAAAGCTCGAATTTTCTCCCTCCTGTAAATATCACTGGTATTACGTTTATGTTTTATATCAAAAATAAAATTTTAATTAATTTCGACTTTTATAGCCGCTGTTCTGTATATCGACCTATATAGAAATTTCGTAAATTAAATTTCCTTGTAACTTTTTACGCTTCATCTTCTGTAACAAAAATTTCTTTAAAAATATTTATTTATATCTAATACAACAAGTATATAAAAAATATATAAATTAAACCGCACTATAATCAATATACTTACGGATTCTGATTATACTGATGTTCAGAATCGCTGTCATCGTCATAATATCTGCCGAGCAAAGTACCCGCCGACACCTCGGAGTGAGTGTCGGCCTGCTCGCGCGCGTAGTCCACCATCATTTCCGACATCGATCTGGAAATGTATGGAAGGAATTGAACAAAAAAAGAAAAATTACATGAAATAATATAACAATTTATTAAGAATATCTCATATAAATAGTAGTTGTAATCTAATATTTGCCATAATCTTTTAACAAGTAAATAATACGACATTCTGGCTGTGGAGCCATAAATTCAACTTAAAAAATGACCGACCGACGACCTGGTCGTCAATTGACGTCACTAGTATCAAGGAAACATAAAAGTAACGTAGTGTATATTTCATCATTCTCTCGGAAATCAATAGACGTTACCAATGCCAGAACATTTATCTGTATCACTTTCTTTTTCTCTCTCTCTTTCTCTTCACCTAAAAATTTACACAAATATCAGGACAACATAACGATCAGCAACTCCGCATATCAATCGTATTTCTCTCCCTCTCTTTCTCTATACAAAAATCCCTCGCATCAATAATAATCTTTCTTTCTCTCTTTCTATGTACATAAATATCAAGACGTAGTTTTGATATTACCGCATAGCAACAATCTGTCTCTCTATCTGACCCCCTTTTTCCCGTCTAAAACTTTACCAAAGTACCAGGACAGCATTACGTTAAAAGAAGTAGTTCGATAGTTACCTCATATCGACATGGTCGCTCCTGTAGGAGGAGCGGCGCGAGCGCGGCGGGTCGCGCAGCGAGGCGGCGTCGCTGTCGTACTCGTACAGGGTGGGGAGGGAGGAGCGGCGGGAGCGGGACTCCCACTCGGTCTTCTTGCGGTAGCGGTTCTATAATAATATACGAGTATATATTTTTCGTTTCACGCTGACTTCTCTTCGCTTCTATTTACATAAATAAATATATTTTTCTCCTTTCTTTCGCATACTAACGTTTTATTACGTTATGTTCTGGAAACAGTGTTTTGTTTATTTGAGAGTAAAGGAAGCCATGTCAAATGACTATATAAAGAGTGTTGAACGATTAATCGACTGAATAAAAAAAATAGTGAAATGGCTTAAAGGCTAAAAATTTTATTATTTAAAATTAGGATTGAATACCTAATTGGAGACGAATAGAGAATGAGTATGAAAGTAGCTATTGAATTTATATTCAAATATAAGTAAAGAATAAGTCATAAAACATAAAACAATACCTTAGGCTTATCCGGCGGAGGAGCTAAAATCCTAATAATGACCTCCCATTTGGGAGGAGCATATAGAGGAGCGAAGCGATGATCGTGAGCGACCCGCGTGAAGTCCTCTCGCGTGCTAGAGCGTGCTAGTTCACGTCGTAATGTGCTTTCGTGCGTGATTAGTTCACGCCAGCGGAGACGTTCCTCGCGTGTAAGACGATAGGAACGTTCGGTTTCTGAGAGTACCTGCATATTGCGAGACATTTAAAATTGTATTAATACACTAAATTTTTCAAGATCAATCTTTCAAATGACAATTTTAAAACAAAACATTATCTTCATAATTAGAAAGTAGAAAACAATAAAGACTATACCTCATCTTGCGCCTCAGTCTTCAGCACTCTGGTCAACACACTCCAATTCGGCGGCACAGGTGGTACGGGGTTCGGTTCCGGCACATCCTCGTCGTCCTCCTCTCTGTACAGCGGGTTCCTCGCAGGGGGCAGTTCGGGTAGGAGGGGTAGATCGGGGGAGGAGGGATAGACGGCGCCAGTCTGCTTTATTAGTTCAGGGGAGAAGAGGTCTGGGCCACCTTTGCCTGGAATGACAGTGTTCATAATTTTTTACCATTTTTTGTATTATTTTTCTACTAAGAAAAGGAAACAAATTCCGTTACGTTAAGATATTTATCATATATTTTAGCCTGTTAAGATTTACTTTAAAGTATGTCATTTCGTATTTACATTTTTTGCGCTTATAGGTCCACGTCCATTGGATGGTGAAACTCAGTTCGATATTTTGATTAACACAACATATTAAAGTTATTGAGGCCAGTCGTGGCGCAGCGGCACAAAGTGCGACTGTAAAACCGACTAGTTGTGGGTTCGATCCCCACTCGAGGATATGAAATATTTACTTAAATTTATATTTCCATTTCTTCGCTCTGGTGTCGAGGCAAAACGCGCGGCGTTGAGTTCTGCCGCTCAACACGCACTGCCTCCAGAATTCGGCAGAAAGTGGGGAACGGAGCGTTTTAACACTAGGTTCCCTCTGTCTACCCTGCTGTGTGCGTGAAGCTGATTTATTTATTTTTATTTGATTATAATTATTCTTTTATTCTTATTACAGATATTAGAGCATGCTTGTTAAACAGACACCGTGTTGTGACGATATGCAAATATTTGAAGTCCCAAATGGGAATCGAACTCATACATACAAACAAACCTTAGAATTATATCATAAAGTAATATTGCATCCCAAATACAATAACATAGCTAACATGTAACAAAATAAGCATTCCTATGTCATACCAATAAATTTCTGCGGCGGCAAGGACAGTGGTACTCTCTCCATTTTGGGTGTCAGCGTCATTCCGGATGCACTGCTAATATCTGAGAAGTTCTCCCACTGAGCTTCTGGTAGGGTGTGGTTGCGAATAGTGACGTCGAATTGGGGAGGTTGCGGAACCTGGAATAAATATTATACGCTTTAATTACAGAACCATTGACGAGTCGTGACCGCCCTAAAGTTTGGTGCAAATGGCCGCGCAGAATTGATTTTAGGACTTTTGTTGATTTTCTTCCCGAGTGAACAATGGGCAATATTTTATAGAATTTTTTTTTAATATTTAGTTATCTGCCTACCTTATCTTTTAAACGTTTAGCTCATTTTAAAAGATAATGCATATCCGGTGGCTAAATTCGGATATTGTCTTTCTTATTTTAGAAAAAAATAAAATATTGTCCTTAGTGAGCAAATAACAAAAACGAACAACTAATAAATTGCAACATTCCAAACATATATATATTTTCAGGTAGGCTATGTAACAAATCACTTCAAAGATGGTAAAATTATGTAAAAACTATGTAAAAGACAATGAAAAATACCGTTTTTTACTTAGATTAGAATAAAACGCTGCTGTTTTTCAAGAAGTTCTGAACCCACGTGAACAAATTATACTACATAAAACTTTATATGAATTTCATCTTTTTTCTTAGCTTAAATATGCGTATAATATTTTTAAAATAAAATCAAATCAGCTTCACACTATATCCCGCACACTGCAGGGTAGACAGAGAGAACCCAGTGTTAAGACACTCCGTTCCCCACTTTCTGCCGAATTCTGGAGGCATTGCGTGTTGAGTGGCAGAACTCAACGCCGCGCTTGTCCTCGACACCAGAGCGAAGAAATGGAAATATAAATTTAAGTAAATATTTCATCTCCTCGAGTGGGGATCGAACCCAAAACCAGTCGGTTTACAGTCACACCTCGTGCCGCTGCGCCACGACTGGCCTCTAATTATATTTTTAAAAACATTGAAATATTAAAAAGGCTCACCTGTCGGTACTCTGTTACGAGACGCTTGTGTCGTTCTATGTCTTCTATGGTCTTCTTCTCAGTGATTGTTCGGAGGAACACGTCATCCACTACGTGTGAAGTTATTTCTGGTTTCCTGGAATATTAATAATATTTTTTTTTATAGTTTTGATTTAAATCATAAAATTATACATTTATATTGTTTATAGAACAAAATAATAAAATAAAACAAAAATATTCATTTATTGTTTGTATTTATGTATTGTGATTTTATTTTTGAGTGCCTTTATATATACATTAATATGTGTCAATTATAAAAATAAATCACTTACCTTATGTTTTGCGTATAGTGAAACTTAAGCCCACACTTTCTATTACTGGATGAGAGAAAACTATACTCTAAATATAAACCCACAAAATGATATTAAACTAACGGGGTCTAAGAAATATTTTTTTTTTAGATATATAATTACTAAAAATTGGGCTTACCTAGCTGGCATGATAGGAGTTTCAGGTATAGGTTCCAAGCTTTCCATCAGCATCTCTTGTTCTTCGGTCTCCATACGCTCGGTCATCACCGGAGGTGGAGGAGGCGGTTTCTATACAAAATATGTTTATTTAGCGTCTAAATTTATATCTCCAATTTTACTTCATAATACTATATATAATAAAGCCCTTCTCTTGTTAAAATGTTTGCTAGGAATGCACTCGTATACTCTTTAATTAAGTTAACGATAATTTATCACGCAGTAAGTAAGCGTTTTTTTAAAATATTGATAATATCCAACTTACACTAGCAAGCTTCAGCTTTAATAATAATAGCAACGATTCTTAATAAAAGCTTCAATATTGCCAATCTTACAGCAATTGCATCGATGTTAATATTAAAATCAATATAAAGTCTATTTACTTATGTCATAGGACATAACAAATATGATATAAAGGAAACAAGACTTGTTAATTTTGATATATTTTACAAAGTTACTACATAACTAAATAACGTAAAAAAAATTAAGCAATATTAACATTTCATAAAATTCTAACAGTAGCTATTAATATAACAACAAGCATTTTGTACATCACCTGAACATACAAAAAATACAATAATCTGAAAAACAAATTCTGCCAACCAATAGCCGCCAAGCCAAACCAAACCCAACGTGTACCTTAATGTGGAACATTCTCGCGTGCGAGCGGTCAGTGACCTCGGTGACCGAGTGAGTGTCCGTCATCTCCGTGTTGAGCGACGCGATGGAGCGAGGACCTCTCGCCCACCCCTAGCGTTGTGGATTAATGGTACGATTATGATCGGGTTAAATATGATTTTTCCAAAAGAACATTTGTGATAGTGCAAATGTGAATATTTTTTATTAAATGATATAAAACAATTTAGTATAACATATATAAGAGTTATTATCAAAATCGATTCAGTAGATTCTAAAATTGTCCTTAATTAAGACATACGGAGCAAAGTTGTTTTGCCCACTCCTAGTGACGTGGATCAATAGACCGATAAAGATTATGTTAAATATTATTGTACCGAACAAAAATAACATTTTTGGTAGTGCAAATGTAATGAAACCTTTAATAAACGTCAAGAAAATAGATCCATCAAGAGCATCATTATCAAAATCAGCTTAGCAGATTCTAATATTGTTAATGACAATTATCACTTAACAAAGAGTGCGTGGAGTGCTATGAATCAATGGATTGTTTATAATTGTGTTAAAAATTAAATTTTCAAACAAACGGAACATAATAATTGTGCAAATGATGTAAATCTAAGTAAATACAATTATTGAAAACTTTGGAGATTTATGGGAGTGCAAATGTTTAGTAAATTCTTTAATGTTTGCTTTGGAAATCTTCCTGATGATTTAATAGTTAGTATCAATAATAACAAATAAAACGCCATATATATTTTATTTGTCTATGTTTAAAGGAAACATCAAATTTTTTGTGTACATATTGAATAGAGTCTTTTAAATATGTTTCCCTATTTATTTTCCCATAGTACTCCAAATTCGGCACATCACGAATTTTTGCCTGTCCCAGTAAATACAAAACATAAAATAATAGTAGCCGTACCTGTCTATCGCGGCTGACTTCGCTATAGAGCGCGGGCGCGCGCGGCGGGCGCTGCGGGGGCGCGGCGTGCGCGGCGCGCGCCGGCAGCGGCAGCGCGCCCGCCTCCTGGCGCTCATGCTCCTCTAGTACGTGCTGCCTGCGGGTCGAGGGATTTGGCCTTATTAAGGGGGAGTGTGGATCCGGAGTTGAGGCCACTTGTAGATTAGGTTCCCATTTGAGGATATAACATATTTATAATATTTTCAATTCTTCGCTCTGGTATCAGGGTAAAGCGTCCAGAATTCGGTGGAAAATGCAAAACGGAAGTGTTTAATGGGAATATGGTATCTTACCACTAGGTTCCCAGATTCCCTCAGCCTATTCTGCTATGTACAATTGACTGATTCGAGGGTAGACTGACGGAACCTAATGTTCCCTCTGTAACTTAATATTGAAACACGCTGTTGCTCACTTTCCGTGTAACTTTTAGACCTACCTTTCTATAAACTCATATGAGGGAAACATCGTGAAGCTAAAAAAAAATATGTTATCACCCACCTCACACTCCCACCATCGACCTCAGTGGTGGTGATCGTGGACACGGGCGAGGGCGGCGCGGGGGGGCGCTGCACCCGCACGCGGACATCGAACGCGGGACCTGCGGCGTGCGTGTGGAGGCGAGAATGAGCTTCGTGGGATTCACCGTAGCCTGTTAGTGACGTTAAGAGTTAGAGAGTAGTTATTAAGCGTTATTTATGTTATTTTATGGTTTTTTTTTAATTTTCTTGGATAGGTAGAGGATCCAGTGTCGAGATACTCCGTTCCCCTCTAAGTAGTGTAAGTTAAGTAAGTAGCAGTTAACCCTGTCCTTTCTTGCGAGAAAATGAAAAAAGTCTCTCCTCTAAATTCCTCTGAGTTCAAATGGAATCTACTGCCATCGTGCTCATTCTGAGATAGGGGCTATGTTAGCCTTTTTGTCAATACATTATAATTTAGACAAATATAAGTTAAGATATCCGCTATATCAGCTCTATATTCTATAGTAAAATGTTCTTACAGTTTTTTGTGGTATTTGAATTTTAATTAATTAGACAAAAAATATATTTAATTTCTACTCAAAAAGTATAATAAAAAATAATAATATCATACAAATTATAAATTCACTAATAATAATAAAATATTTCTTTAAAAATTATTAATGAATAAGCTGTTTCGTAGTATTGTCAGAAGTTAAGCAATGTAAGTAAGTGATAAGTATACATAGATGTTGGTTTAAGTTTTTATTTCTTATACTTTGCTTCTAAGAGAACAAAGGAAACTTAATGCGACATTATAAATTTCCATTATATCATGACTGATTGACATGACTGCATCCACGATTATCGCTGAACAAGATAACTGTGGACCAAGTACATCACACACCATTCGAGAAATATTGACATATATTAAAGATCTTTGTTGTCCTCTTTTAGTTAGACAAAGTAAGACACATTTCTCCTAAACTATAACTTTTTCTACACCGCAAAAACGCATAAAGATATAAATGATATTTATTAAACATCCTTTTCATCTTAAAAATTGGTATTATGTACATTTTTATTACTCTTCTACATATAGCAGAGAGAATGAAGTGTTAAAACATTTCATTCTTTTAGTTCTCCGGCTGAATTCGAGAACTTTTCGTGTCGTGTTGAGTGGAACTCAACACCGCACATTATCTAGCAGGAAAATGAAAATTATTCACTCCTTACAGTAGGGATCGAACCCACTAGCATTACCATTACAGTCAGACGCTGTTCCAATCACTACTCAAGAAAGGCCTCTATACAATATAAGATTTTTACATCTTAAAACCACTTACCCTCACTCTGATATTCATCGATAATGAATCCCTGGTTGGTGTGTGCGTGTTCCGCTTCACTAGGAGTCTCCGAAGGATAGTCAGATGGTAGATCTGACACTGAAGCACTCTCTGCCGCTATCGGGTATACAGGGTGGGCGCGCGGGATTTTCACTTCTAAACAATTTTTTCTCTTATTATTTTGTGTATGTAAATAATAGGTATAAACATGGATAAAATATGTGTAACGTTTGAATGTCAAGAAGGTTATAATGGCTAGTTGATACGTTATAACAATATCGTCGAGAAATTAAAAATTGGAATAAATAGTTAATTTGTGTTTACTTTGCTTTATTAAAAATCCCATGGTGAATCATTACAAATTAAATTGCCACAGGACATGTGGTACATATTCAAGTTCTCTAGTTAATCAAACGATAAATGTTATTTTTTTTATTAAATCTTCTTTGTTATACATGTACACACGCATGTATGCAGAAACTAATCGACATTATTGAAAGGAAATAATCGTGAACCAAAAAATTCTTAAAAATGAAACTCAAAACAATATACTAAAAACTAAAAAATATTTACAAGCTCGTTAATATAAGAAATTCAAAAACAACTCACCCTGTATACTCTCTCTACTAATAATAGAAGCTGATGAATCATCAATCAATCTTCTAGGTGGTGGTAGAGCTCGTCTCCTCAGACACAAGTAGGAAACTCCAAGGCCAAGGAGTAGTAAAGTGAGGAAGAGTATGGCACAAATTATCATGAGGATGTGGGTACCAGCAAGGGGGGCCTTGGCTGGTAGCGGTCCTGGGGCATCTGGCCTGTCAAATAAGGTAGATATGAGACACTAGTCGGATAGTTGCGAGTTCAAATCTCACACTATATCACAAAAGTATATAGCAAGCATTAAGTATATGCAAAGGATTTTTTGTTTTATTTTAATGAAAATATTCATGTTAAGAATCATCTTCATCATCATCCTCAGAAAATAAAAAAAAACTTATTTAAATACAATATATATAGCTAAAGTGTTTCATTTAATAATTCCAGATCCAAGTACAATAACAAAATTAGATATACTTATACTCGAATATATCAAAAAAAGCATGCACAAACAAAATCTACACATTATATTAGTGCATAAAAATGAAGTATTTAGATATTTCTAGAAATAAACTTAGCAATTTTACGACCCAACGCACAGAAGGAAGGATGTTGAAAACAATATAATTTACAATAACATAACGAGTGACGGACTATCAGATAAGACTTCACTGATAGCATCGGTATTACCTTGCGATAGCCATTACGTATTTTTATATGAAAATATTTATGGTAAAATAAATTTATATAGTTAATTGTTGAATATTACTGTTTTTTTCTTTTTGTTAATTTTTATAATTTTTATAATGCCGTAATGAATCCGAAATTTGCATATTTGAATTTAGTTTAAAGCATAGTATTTTTTAAATTATCCTAGAATAGTTAAATTATAAAAAGTACGACTAAATGAGAAAAGGAGAAGTGGTATACCAGAACCTCTAAAATCGACTAGACATCGACTTTACAAAATTCCAGAAAAGTTAAAGAAATTCAAATTCAATATATTCTTTATTCAAATAAAAGAGTTTATTTGAATAAAGAATATTTTGAATTTGAATTAGCACTTTTGAATCGTCGAATGAACATATAAACAAAAAAAAAACTACCACCGGTTCAGAAGACTGCTGAGAAGAGCCGGCGAGAAACTCAACAGTTGCTCTTTTCAAAGTCAATGGTATAATATATAATTTTATTACATTAACTGGCAACTATCCTGCATCACATTCAATAGACATTAATTCCATACATGTTTATCCTCTAAATATTCTTGAACACACAGCAGGGTAGGCAGAGAGAACCTAGTGTTAAGACACTCCGTTCCCCACTTTCTGCCGAATTCTGGAGGCCTTGCGTGTTGAGTGGCAGAACTCTACGCCGCGCTTAACCACCAGAGCGAAGAAAATGGAAATATAAATTTTAAGTAAATATTTCATCTCCTTGAGTGGGGATCGAACCCACAACCAGTCGGTTTTGCAGTCACACCTCGCGCCGCTGCGCCACGACTGGCCTCAATGAATTTTTAAATTTATATTTCCTCCACCACTTAACATGTAATGTATCGCAAACTAGAAAGTGCGTAAGAACGGAATGAACGGAGTACCTTATCACGTTGTTCTCTGCCTACCTTGCAATATACGGGATACAGCGTGAAGTAAATAAACATAATTTAGATTTAGATATTATAGCTTTATTCGCGAATAATCTCTATAAATATGTACATACGATTTCATTATATAACGTTAACTGGTTTTAATAATATTAGAAATTGTTGAACCGGTTTCGGCAAAATGTTCTATATTATCACAAATAACTTGAAGTTTAATATAAAATCTCTTTCAATTCCAACTAGTAGTTCCTGAGCTAATCTCATATCATTTTAAAAGACAGACATACATAGATAATACTTACGTGAATATAAGAGGATTGTATACAGGTACAATAGGCGGTGGATATCTACAGACTATAGTAATGACTTCATCCCCATCCATCTCCAGGCCGGGGTGGAACCTCACCACTATGTTGTTGGTGAAAACACGTAATGGATCCTGAAATGTTCAAAAATATAATAGTATAATAAATACAATTTTAGTTTTATTAATTAAGGCTCTTTTGTTAGTTATAATTTATTAATGAATATTTAGTATAATAACTTCAATTACGTAATCGTGTGTTTGATTTACATTTAAGGTAAGAATTATTTCATTAAAATTAATGAGGTGTTATTTTGTGTTTTAATGTTATTTTATATTAACATTTAAATCAGCTTCACGGTGTATCCCGCACACAACAGGACAGAGGGAACCTAGTGTTAAGATACTCCGTTCCCCACTTTCTGCCGAATTCTGGAGGCATTGCGTGTTGAGTGGCAGAACTCAACGCCGCGCTTTTCCTCGACACCAGAGCGAAGAAATGGAAATATTAATTTAAGTAAATATTTCATCTCCTCGAGTAGGTATCGAACCCACAACCAGTCGATTTACAATCACAATTTGTGCCCCTGCGCTACGACTGGCCTCTAATTTTAATTAGAAAATTATAAATATTATTTAGGCCAATTTAAATAAATGACCGTGACAAAAAACAATAAAATTAACTTATTAGCATTTATAAATGTAAAACATTAAAATACCTGTTTTGTGCCACATCCTTTCAACGGCAACTCAAGTTTATAAGAAGTAGCGCCTTTCCCAGCGACTTGGCACGCCGAGTGGCGGTCGAAGTCTGCGTACGCGATACCGTAGAATTTTTCATTAAACTTGAGTTCGATCTAAAAAGGTGTATTTTAAATGTAATTGTGTGGATTCAAACACAAAACAATTAAAACATATTAATAAAAATAGAAATAATATCGGATTTTTCAAACAATTTAATATAGATAATTTGTATGTAGTTTCTGTAATTAGTAAAAATAATAATGTATACACATTATTTTTTATTGAATATAATACCAACATCATGGTAAGAGAGATAGGAGGAAAAAACACAGTATCAAAGATACTGGAGGAAGGTCACGTAAAAAACATGAGGACCTCGCGGAGGGCATGTATGAAGAGGTTGATGACAGTGGACGAGGCGAAAGAGGTATGCAGAGACTCGTTAGGTTTAGTTTTAGTTTAGAGAAGCTAGTTTAGTTTAGTTTTAATTTTATCAGGGTGACAGCGCCCTCCACTGCATTATACGGTTCTCTTTGGCAGGCAATTATTTCAGATTTAAGAACAGTATACATTTTAGCACTAAACACAATGTCTTCTCATAGAATATCAGTATAGTCCTAGCATATACGAGTACTAACCTGCATAGAACCGGCGGCGCAATTTAGAGTCGCTCTCGTTCTGTTCAAAAAGATAACAGGACTTAAGTCATCCAGTTTCGTCACCTGAAAAGGATATAATATTTTTTTTATATGTTTGTATAACTTAGTGGAATATTTTAATTTAGTTGGCAAATGTAATTTTGAATATATTTTCTGCTCCACTTATTAAAAATCACATTTCCCACATAAGAGGCCAAAGGAACCTAGTGTTCAGTGTTGTAAATTATATTAATAATTTTTTTATTATTTTGTATCAATGTAATTTTGTAAAATTATATGTATATATTTCTATAGACTATGTGTTAATATGCAAAATTACATTGTTTATTAAATTTCGTTAATTCGTTTTTTGGTTGTTTTTTTTTCTTCTAATATTTTTATTTTTGCCTCATCGTCATCGACTAAAAATAAATGTGAAACTGAAACTTTAGTCATATTTGTTGTAACGAGACATCACTATAATATATAAAACGTGTTCATTCAATTAAAACTAGTTTAAGCTCGCGGACATTTTGTCACAATAAATCCCATATTCTTCAACTCAAAAATACTCCACCGTTCTATATTTAACCAGCATATTGTAAAGTCACTATAAATCTATCCAGCTAATTATTAGCCTTTGGCGGCCTCCGTTCCGGCCTCGTGTCCACAAACGAACGGCAAAAAATATTACATTTATTCTCATTAACTCTTCTAAAAAGGCAAAGCCGCTTAAAATTCCTTTTTAATATTTATTTTATTCTTTCCAATTTCATTGCTTATTCTTAATTATCGTTTAATTTTGTTGTATAAATATTTTTTTGAGTTTTATTCTTCTTAACGTTTTCAAATTAAAAATGGTAGTTTGAGAAACTTTACTAAAAGCTACGTGAGCAAGTTATATTTTTAAGTACACATAAATATATCTAATATCTCCCATATTTTTGAACTAAAGTCTTACTTGGTTCGAGGCCGAGACCTGACGCCATTCGGCCTCGTGTCTATATCCAATATTGCACCAACATCACATTGACATGTATGTAGGTTGGTCTCAAAATAACATAATTTTTGGTTTGCTTTTTAGCTTTACACTTTATTTCGCATAGACCAGGTGAAGAGAAATCTTGTGTAAAGATTTTCAATTTCCGTTTCAATTTCAATTTCCAAATTTGGAAATCCAAACGCCACATATTGAGCGGTGGAACTTAGCTCTGTAGTGTATTGTTCGATAATTAAAACATAAATTTATTTATTTTATTTATCGAGGCAAAGCGCGGCGTTGAGTTCTGCCACTCAACACGCAATGCCTCCAGAATTCGGCAGAAAGTGGGGAATGGAGTGTCTTAACACTTGGTTCCCTCTGCCTACACTGCTGTGTGCGGGATACAGCGTGAAGCTGATTGTTTTTTATTTATTTATTGTACTAGTATTTTGAAATCATTTATGTTAATAAATGCGTAATATTTAAAAGTAGAAGAAATACTGTAGGAATTTTATAGTTTGTCCAAAAAGCACAGTTTTAACAACTCTATAAAAGCCTAATACAATTAGAACGAAAGAAATTTTGCCAAAAATGAAAAAGTGATTTTTTCAAACAAAATAAATAATAAAATTTCGTTGTAAAATAAAACGCCATTTGTAAACAATGACGCACACAGACACAAACCTATCAAAAAGGCAACATCGCACACGCCACCTTCACGACATCGAGTCATAGGTATTGACGGTGAACTTGAAAGTTGTTCAGGTTTATTATAGAAAATTTGTATAAAGCGGAACGAGAGATACCCCTTTCTTGTTCTGGTATGTTTTTGACAATGAAAAGTAGCAGATCGGCAACTTTTAGTAGTATTTTTGTAGTAGTAGGTGTTTACGTTATCTATTCATAACTCCATCAAACGTAATACAGTATGGTTAAAAATCATAAAATGAACATAATAATCCTATGTCTGAACTGTCAATATTTTTTAGGTATGGGTTGGAAATATTTTACCCTACTCCCTTGAAAGGAGCGCAGTTGCTTCCATCCTGTACATCAATGGAGATCTATAGATTTCCTCGCTCCGGTGGATGAAAGGCGGCATTAAATTCCTCTCGAAAATAGAACGAATTTTTAAAGATCGGTGTGTGAAGACGATAAAAGTAATCTAGGATAAAGGTAACCTAAACACTAGGTTCCCTTAGGTGCCTTTCACTAGACCTGCTATTCACGAAAAAATATGAAGAGTAAATGATAAATAGAGAGATAGAACGTAAATAAAAATATCTTATGAATCTCCACACCGTTGTACCTGTTATTTTTACTTCGCGAAATTGACTGGTAAACTTGTATCTAGATCAAAATATCCTGTCTACATTATTTTCATAAAGACACAGACTATAAAAACAAAAAACAACCATTTTCCCTTTGCAATATAACCCACCCTTCCCTTATATTGAACACGCACATCGATTCACAATGGAGCCGCGTATCAGATATTATCTGTAATGGTAGTATCCATCACCTCGTTTACATCCACAACAATGTGCTATAAACTTACTTTCTTTTGTGCTATTTATTAATTATGTGCTAGTGAAGCACGTTTATTTAAGATTTATCTCTTTGTGTCTAGATATGAGTTGAGTACTATTTAAAGCTGTACCTTATAGAGAGCCCATGAAAAATAAAAGATAGAATAGGTTTACTCCATAATTTACGAACATAAAAGTTTTTATATGGTCATACATCAAACAATTGAATTTACTATTTCTTATAAATGAAATATAAATACTTACTTTTCCGTCAAGAATAGTTTGTTCTGGAAGCCCGTCTCCCTGATATTCGATATTGTTCGCTTGAGATCCATAATTGGATTGCGCGTGCGCAACTGTCAACGCACACGCCAAAGTACACCACAGCAGCACCATCTTGTATCTGTAAATAAAAATAGAAGTAAATATATAAAAATAAATGCAATTGGTTTAAAATTAATTTTTAAAGTGATTTTTATATATTATATTTATTATTTTCCTAATTTCCCCCATCTCTCTTTTGGCCAAAGGCCTCTCCGTTCTCTATTTTCCGCCTAATTTTAAATTCCTGCAGATTGAGTGACATAATAACAAGATACTTTTTTACTTAGATATAAAATTTATTATTTTTTATACTCATAAATAAACAAATACAAAAATTATAATACTTGACTGATATAAGAAATGTTATTCATGCATAACTTAAGTTGTAACTTTTTTTTAAGGGCTTGGCAATTCTTGGAGCTTTCAAGATAATATCGCTATATGTCAAATGTGCAGTCACAACGTTGAATGTAAAAGTAAACTACGAATAAAATACTTAAAGTTATGTAGATGTTTTATTCGTTTTTTTTAATGGAATATCTTAATGGGTTTAAGCTATTTACGTTTCTTTCGTATTGTTATTATTTCCAATTTGTACAGTACTTTAAAGTAAACACGACATAATATTATGGAATAATACAGGACAATAATATTATGGAATCTTGGGTTAAAACCGCCGAATTTTTCGAAGCATTTCGTGTTGAGTGGTGGAGCTCAACGCCGGGCTTTTGTCTTCATGCCAGAACGAAGAAATGAAAATAATAAATAATAATTCATTCCTCAGAGTTGAGTCGAACCCACTTATGCCCTTGCGCCACGACAGCCTCAATTGACAAAAAAATATATATAAAACCTAAACCTAAACAATAATAAAACCTAAACATGAAGACTGAAAACAATTGGGCAAAATTGAAATTGGTTGAAAGTTGGTGGGTGGCTTGCAACCTAGGAGTCGGTCCCAATTGTCAAATCAAATTTTATAATAATGGAAAGAATAAAGCGAAAAAAAATAATACTAAGTAAAGAATATTTATTTTATTTTATTTCTTACATATTATAAAATATAATATTAAAGACTCAGCAAGTGCTAGTGAAGGTAAAATTATAACTCTTAATAATCTATTCCTTTTTCCTCATATAATAAATAGCTTAGAATGTAAAACAAGATTATTATGTTTGTAATTACAAACATACAACACACGTATATCCTGCTCAACGTTGTAATGTACCATAATTATATAGAATATCTTCTTATTAATATTATGATATTTTCATCGAGTATTGCTTTATTTTTTTAATATGGCTAAATTATATTAAAATTATACATATTTAAATATGGTAAGCAGAGGGAACCTGGGAACCTAGTGTTAAGACACTCCGTTCCCATTAAGATATTTCCGTTCTCCAATTTTAGCCAAATTCTGGACGCATTGCGTGTTGAGTGGCGAAAATCAACGCCGCGCTTAGTCTCGTTATCAGAGTGAGAAATTAAAAATATTAAATATTTCATTTCCTGGTGTGGGAATCGAACCCACAACCAGTCACACGCTTCTAGCCATCACAGACCCCAAGCAATTTAATAGCAATAAAAAATAGTTGCAATAATTTAATATCAAAAGGCTAGAAAGGTTAATTCCTTTTAAACTTAAAGAATAAGTATGGACCGAAGGCGAGTCGTAATGAAATATGACATTTGGATGGGATAATCTCGACAAGGACGTCGGGCGGAGCGACAGTACAGCGCCGACAGTCGCCCACTGCGCTAACCTTTCACTGTACCCATACTGTGTACGTTAGGGTGACACCAATTTTTATATATTATATTGAGACTTTATTTTTTTTGTGTTATTAATAGTGTTGTAAATTTAAAATTTATTTATTTTGTTGTCTAAACTCGTTTCCGCAGATAAAATGTGAATAGAATAGAGAAACGCTATGCAACGAAATGAGAATCATTGCGAATAGATCTAACATTTTGTTTAATATAGAGACAACATATAGAAAAATCACTCTATTACAAATTTACATTGGAAACTAGAGATATTATGTACTGCCAAATATTATACATAATTAATCGAGAAGGATTAGAACCTAAAACCGCGTTAAATCAAACGAACCTAAACTTTGCCAAGATAGTGCGTGCGTTCATAGATAATACACAAATGAAATTCTGCAAAATTTTACTTAATTATATCAACACTGGTTAATACTAAAAAGTATTTTTTTTTTTAGTTAAATAGCAATATTGCCAGTTTCTACTTTAAATACTCATACAAAACTATTCTTTAAATTCAACCTACAATTACATGTATAAAGAAAATAAAAAATATTAATTATTAAAATGAAATAAAAAACTACGAATGTAGATTAAAAAGAATAAAACCTGTCATATTATGTGGTTATTCAATTCACCATTATCGAAATAAGAATAAAATATGATTAATAATAAGAGAATAACAATATTTTAAAATTATAGTGTTTTTTTGTAATTATTATAAATAAAATTAAAATTATATTATCATAGTATTAATTTGTATCTGTCCTACTATTAGAACTCAGAAGTTATTTTATAATAAGCTACTAAGCGCCCCGCCCGAGCGTGGAATCTTTGTACGATCGCTCAATGCGTTTAAATAAATATTTTTAAAGTTCCGTAAGCACTGTCTGTTTATTTTTATATATAACTTTTATTGTGGCTTTCTAACCTAATACACTCCGCTCCCTTCTTTCCGCCGAATTCTGGAGTCATTGCTTGTTGAGTGACGGAACTCAACGCGAGTTTGCCGGAACACCAGTACAATGAAATGAAAATGTTAAATATTTCATTTCCTCGAGTAGGAATCGAAGTCAGAACCTGTCGCGTTTATAATCACATGTAAGTAGGTAATGTATAATTTTTTTTTACATAGATGTTCCATACATTTTTAGTGTTCCGTACCTACCTTTTAGGAAAAAAGAATCCTTATTAGATCACTTTGTTGTCTGTCTGTTTATCAAGAATCTATATCTCAGGAACGCTTGGGGATATCGAGTTGTAATTCAAATCATGATTTCCTGAGAAAAAATATAATAAAAAATATATTGCCACTATACAGGAAATTAATAGAGTACTTCCGGTTCACCTAGAATTATTAAATTTGGCAGCTAGCATCAACAGGTAATACTAGTTCAGGAAAAAATCTTAAAACTGTACATTTGCAGGTAAATCCTAAAGAATAAAAGCCTTAAAAGACCGGTACATTGGTATTAAAGTCACTAGTTCAGGTGAGTTATCAGATGAAGGGGCTCGGTTTCGTTATCTTTTAGCTTTACGCTATACGCTGCACATAGCATGGCAGGCAGAGGAAACCTAGGAACCCAGTGTTACATTCCGTTCCCATTAAGACACTCCCGTTCGCCACTTTCTGCAGAATTCTTGAGGTGTTGCGTGTTGAGTGGCGGAGCTCAACGCCGCAATATTTCTCAGATTTATTTTACAAGACATTGATTAAATTAACGGAGTAATAGGCAATTAAGTACACGTTAAATGGTACGCTCGAACAATATAAAAAAGGAATGAGCTGAATATGTGATTCTTCTAGCGATTAAGGCTTACAATTTAAACAAAAGCAAAACACAGTACTCGAATATCTATAATGTAAAAGGACAGAGATTTGAATTATATAAATTCATAGCTATGAAGAATTATGATTATAAAGTAAACTCAATTACAATATTCATAATATTTTATGACTCTATATGTTTTTTACCTTCACGCTTTATCCCGCATGCAGCAAAATAGGCAGAGGGAGCAAAGTGTTAAGACAATCCATTCCCCACTTTCCGCCGAATTCTGAAGGTTTTGCGTGTTGAGAGGTAAAACTCAAAAAAAAATATAATATTTAATATTGTTTATTAAACTCTTTCGTTACTGAGTGAGTGTATTAAAAATGTTTGAAATTTGTTTATAGTTATTTGCATATACAATTAAAATTTATTTAATATTGTATTTTATCTTATCTTTATATTATCGTAGCTTAGAGCACTAAGAGATAATTTCTCGAAATTTCTACAGAAACGAACATTTTCCATTTTACGTCTTAAAGTTACGGAGACCAACTAACTAACTAACTGGCGATGACTAACATAAAATATTTCAATTCAATAAACACAAAAACAAAATACATACCAACATGTACAGTAAAACTTAAATTCACAAATTATTTTTTACTCAACGTGGGATAGCACTTCAGTCGGTAATCAGCAATAATGTTACTTACGACGTCGACGTCGATGTAAGAGCATTCAGTACTGTGTCATTAAGTTTTTACTTTATAGCCATTATGCATGTTATCACTAGTTCTTGAGATGAGTTTAGAGGTACGGTTGAACTCAATTGTTGTTTGGATTAAAGTTGTTTTTTTTTTATTTAATAAATAAATAAAAATAAATCAATCAGCTTTACGCTGTATCCCGCACACAGCAGGGTAGGCAGAGGGAACCTAGTGCTAAGATACTCCGTTCCCCACTTTCTGCCGAACTCTGGAGGCATTGCGTGTTGAGTGGCAGAACTCAACGCCGCGCTTTGCCTCGACACCAGAGCGAAGAAATGGAAATATAAATTTAAGTAAATATTAATTAAAGAATCTCGAATCTATATTATATATTATAGGCCGTAATAGCGCAAGGGCACAGATGTGCGGCTGTCAAAGCGACGACTGTGGATACAATTCCCGTTCAGGGAACTAATATTTTTATTCACTCGCTTGCTAACGTAGTGTCTTAACACTAGAATCCCAGGCAACCCTTCTATGTAAATAAAAAATATTTTTATTATATTATATTTATACTTAATATTTTTTAGTTCTAAATGCAACACAAGCCATATTTACCTTCTTCGACTTCATATCCTTACATTTTATTTCGTTGTATTGTAAATATATGGATAATATTCATTTGATATCAGCTTTTATTACTGTACTTCTTTTATATGAAACATAGGTATATACTTATATACGACTCATGAATTATACAAAAGGCAATCATTTTAAGCTCGAAGTAAAGGAATAATATCGAACTTTAACATTTTCTCGACTTGTCATATGGGCACCATTGACCGCCAAAATTTATAGCCGGGACCGCCATTTTGCGATATGGAGGACGTTGAACCAGTTCACCAAAGAGTTTTTATGTGTTTTCATTTCTTTATTATAAATTATGACTTAGGATAACCTTTTATGTTACATCATAATATTTAATACTTAATTAATATTTATTTTATAATATAAATTTAATTTGTTTTTAGTAAATATGTTACTTAAACATTTTGTTGCATTTACAAGAAAATTTCACTTTAACCAATCTTTAAAAGAAAAGAAAATTAATTTACTTAAAAAACGGAATATGGAATTTGAAACACTGTTCTTTATCGCTTTAAATTAATATAAAAACTTGTACAATAACAACAAGTACCAGTTCCATTCTACTATATAAGCCAGTACTACAAAAAGCCTCTTGCACACTATCACATTTTTTTACATTTTATTACGATTTACAATTTTTTGTTTTAAGCTTAAATCCTTTTGATAAATTATATATTTTAATTTAAAAATACCATAAGTAGCAAAAATAGCTGCTTAATATACAAATTGAAATAAAAAAATATTTTCAATTACAATCTTCCTATTTAATTTGTGAAAGACTAGACAATCCCAGAATAATTGAAAGATATAGATACTAATACAATAATTTCTTTAGATATGTTTCTATATGTTTAGAAGACTACAAATATCGGGCATTATGTATAAGGCAAGCATTACCTACGCTGATTAAATTAACACTTACAAAACGACATGCTTCAATCCTCAGTCCAGAACTTAAGTGCTAATAGGATACCCCAGGATGCTAAACATAAGATGTTTTTCTTGGAAAGATGATCAATACCTATCTTACCATAAACGCTCACAGAATAATATAAAAAATAAATAAAACCCGGCGCATATAACAAAGGAATAGGAAATATGTCCTGTTGATAGCTATTTTTATTCCTTGCAAAGACGTTGGGCAATGAAAGTCACGACCGATCCATCGAATTTTCCTTGATATTATTTTACTTTAATTGAAAACACACAATTTCACTAGTCTAGCTATTAAGGTCGACCTCTAGATCTGCTTCTTCTGAATTCTTCTTAAGCAAAAAAAACAACGTGATACGCCAGTATTGGCGTAGCGTTCTTCAAAAAAGGATAGACAAAACTTAGTGTTAAAGCCGCGCTTTGTCCACCAGAGCGAGGAAGCCTCATTTCTTTAAACATATCTATATAAAATATTTTTCATAATTTGTCTATATCGATAATATAATTATTTTTTAATGTCATATTAATTAAAGCAATTGAATAAAAATTAAAAGATAACTTATTAGAAGTAGAATAGTTTTTGTGGTCGCCTAACGAGTCTCGATCAAGTCCAAACACAATAATGTGACAGGTGTTTGACAGCTCCACTGTTGTACGACAATGGGATATAATGGAATAAAAGCTTGTGATTGAAGCTCGTGATAAATGCTATTCTTAAATATAAAATAATTCAGGTTTTAATAGTATATAATGTAGTTTATTTCAAGACGTTTTTAATTTTTTTTTTTGTGTGTAAAGGGTAGGCGTAAAGGAATTAGTGTTAAGACTGTCTTCTCTTATAATAAATTTCTTTTTGATATTTTTCATATTGAATAAGTAAATAAATACTGCACAGCGATAATTTTTCATTGTATTTTATGAAAAGTAACAAACATATTATTTTTAAGGTAACTAAAAAATTACGGTATATAAGTGATATCCTATATTTATAAGTATTGTTCGTCCGTTCCCGTATCTGTTCTCTCTGTCTACCACCATAAGGGATACGGCGTGAAGCTAAGTTAAGATATAAATATTATTAAAACTTAAAGAAAAACACATTTTAAATTATAAGAATACATCCATTATTAGATTCCATGGTCGTTATGAATTTACATTGAAACGAACATAATTCAATATGACAGTTAGTCTCAAAGCACTAAACTCCATATCATAATTTGCATTTGTCATTTGCTATGTTTACAATAGCCCATTATAATTTATACACGTGTCACATTGACAGGTGGGCGATGACTTTGCTCCTACACAGACGTTGGTACACTCTGTGCTCATTTGTAACGAAGGTTGCTACAGGCAATTTTGCACAAAATTATACTTAGAAAAAACATATCTTCACTACATTTTTTTTCTTACAAACACACGAGGAAAAAAATTATAGCCTTTTAATATTTGAATTAAGTATTATACATAAAAGCGATATAATACAGATTAAAAATGATACATTCTCCTCTCAACATTTAATGTGTTCAAGAATTTATCACAAAGATTCGCCAATTTAACAGGTAAAGTAGAAGAATTATTATCTAAAACTAAGCAGAAAGTATTTGACAGCATATTAAGTTAATTTCACACTATAATCATAATTTATTTTAATTAGATATTCAATCTTTTCACCTCCAAAATCTCAAACTCATACGATACGTTGAGGAAAAATTTAATTATTCATACAGTAGAACTATATACTAGTATATTAATAAAAATAACTTAATACCAGTTTTGATTTACAATAACTTAACATTCAATATCGTTCAATAATTTACTACGAAGTCACCAATACTGGCTTAAATCGATATCTCAGCTATATACATACATCTTACATATTGATAACAAGACTCTAATAAAAAAAATAAGAAATGATTTAACCAATTTTCAACTGTATCCCAATAATCATAAAGGTCAAGTTGATATGTTAAATGTGAGTTTAAATGACGTAACCGCGACCTCCCCGGTACATTTTTGGCTATAGCAACTTTCACTTTTTGTGTTGTATGTAACAGGTTGCCAGCCATTGTTTTAAGGATGTTAACAAGTTTTAAAAGCTCCTTTAAATTATTGTTAACATTTTAAATATGGTTACAATAAGTTAATAACAATATTTGTTTTTCAATTAGTTTTTCCCATTCAATATGCTTTTTCTTAGTTTAAGCAGAAAATAGTGTGGAGGAAGAAGGAAATATGCCAACAATCAACCAACAGTGACTTGCTTCAGCATAAACTAATGAATTCAAATCACTTACTGACATTATAGTCATTAAAAATTTGAAAATAGTGTCTACTTATGTATATAAATAAATGATAAAAATTAATCGAACACAACCAAAATGGTTCTCAATATTTTTTAGCTTTACGCTATTTCCCGCATTTAGCGAGGTAGGCAAAGGGAACTTAATATTAATACACCACGTTCAACACTTTCCTCCTAATTTTTGAAACACTGTGGTGAGAAATTTTATCCAAGTCTGCGCTTCGTCTTTTCACCTGATCAATGAAATACAATTTAATGTCCTCGAATGAGAATCGAATCCACAACCGTCACGCTTACAGGCCTCAATACTCAGCCACTTAAAAGACACTATATTCTAACACACTGTGCAATATAACGTATCTCTAAAATCAAATCAAAATCAGCTTCACGTTGTACCCCGCAGGGTAAGAAGAGGGAACCTAGTGTTAAGACACACCGTTCCCCACTTTCCGCCGAGTGGGGATTGAACCCAAAACCAGTCGATTTTACAGTCACACTTTGTACCGTTGCGCCACAACTGACCTCTTAAACTCTAACATATCTCTAACTAACAAATAAAAAAATAACAGTAGCTACGTTAAGACGAGGCGCGATGGCCTGTTAATCTTATACTATAATATAAATAAAAAAATAAATAAGCCAAAGCGGTCACGACTTATCGAACATGCATAGATCAAGCGATTATAGATTACAAATGTTTGTGGTGTATGAGAGACAGCGAAAGTCTCCCGCGGTAAAGCCTTTTGATCGGTACTGGTGGTACCCAGTTTTGTTACATCTTTTTTTAAAAAAAATAAAAAATCAGCTTCACGCTGTATCCCGCACACTACAGGGTAGGCAGAAGGAACCTAGTGTTAAGACACTCCGTTCCCCACTTTCTGCCGAATTCAGCAGGCATTGCGTGTTGAGTGGCAGAACTCAACGCCGCGCTTAACCTCGACACCAGAGAGAAGAAATGGAAATATAAATTTAAGTAAATATTTCATCTCCTCGAGTGGGGATCGAACCCACAACCAGTCGGTTTTACAGTCACACTTCGTGCCGCTGCGCCACGACTGGCCTCTTCGATCTTTTTGTACTGTAATTATAAAATGTATATTTCTTAAAATCACTGAGATAAATCCTATGAAATATACGTATATTAGTTGATAGTCATGGGCGTATGTAGAGATATTAACCTGTTTCCCTAGAGATATTTTCTGGGAGGAGTTTGAAATTTAGTTTTGAACAGATATACATATACAGGGTGGAAGTGTCAGCACCACATTAAATGAAACCACAGTTTTAACTACTCTATAAAAGCCTAATATAATTCAGAAAAAAATAAATTCCCAAAAATGAAAAAGTTTTTTTTTCAAACAAAATAAATAATAAAATTGTCATTTTAAAACAAAACGCCATTTGTAAGGATGACGCACGCACACATAAACCTATCAAAGGAACACCGCCGCACACGCCTCATTTCGAAATCGAGTCGTATGTATTGGCGATAAAGTTCAAAGTTGTTTAACCTTTAGTAGTATTTTTGTAGTAGTAAGTGTTTATGTTATTGGGATCTATACGTAATCGCGTCACACGAAATACAGGTATGGATAAAAATCGTGAAATGAAAAAAAAATCCTACGTCCAAACTGTTGAGGCATCTTGATTAATTTCTTTAGATATAGGTTTGGAATATTTTACCCTATATGCTGTTTCCGTAAATGGAGCGCTGCCTCTTCCACCCTGTATATTAAGAAAAGGTCTTTTTTTTAATTTTAAGGATAAATTTTTTGCAAGTAAAATTCCTGGGAGGGGCACAAGACTATTCTAGAGCTCACCCGGCTCCCCCTATTCCTACGCTTATGTAGATGCTAGTCGTCATATACAAATTTGCTTTTATGGACTTGGAAGTCCCATTTGTTTCAATTTTTATGTTTTGTTTGGATATTCGAGAAATCCACTTAGAGCCAGTATAACCTACGTAATTATTCTTTAGCATTATTAAAAAGCTATAAGAAAGTATTAAGTAAATTAAATAAGTAAAGAAAGAATAACATTAATTTTATGATATAATTATTTTTAAACGTATGAATGTAATTAATATTAATATTATTTAAAAAGATATCAGATATTACATACAAAGCCATTTAAAACTTTCTACTGAATCAATGTTTGTAATAAATAAAACGTACTTATAAATTTATAACTCGGTTAATAAATTCTGTCTCACACGGTTCGTGCGTACGTATTTAAATTTTTATTTACTTTATGTTGCAGTGCGATTAAAGTTATTTATATACAATTCATATAATAAAAATGTTTTATGTAATCACCGTCAGACACGCAAAAAGTATATTTCTCTAAGCCGTGTCCCACATATAGCAGGATAAGAAACAGAACCTAGTAGTTAAGATACTCCGTTCCATGAGAACCGTCTAATTTTCGACATTGTATGTATTTTTTATACAGGAATAAATTAAAAATAATCTATCAACTATCTAACATTGAACACAGTGCCGCTACGACATGATGGCCACACAAATTATGTAACTTAATCAAAACAAAAATCAGCTTCACGCTGTATCCCGCACATAAAAATATATTATTTAGCCAGTAGTGGCGCAAGGGCACAAAGTGTGACTTTAAAAGCGACTGGTTCTGGGTTCGATCCCCACTTTAGGAAATGAAATATTTATTTAAATTTATATTTCCATGTCTTCGCTCTGGTGTCGAGGCAAAGCGCGGCGTTGAGTTCTGCCACTCATCTGTATATCTTGTACATGTATAAATTGATTATTTTCGCTATAATAAATCAATCTTCAGTTAATGGACTTATAGTTGAGAGGTAGGCTTAATGATGCTTTCGTCACTTTCCATCAGTTTTGGAAAGTTTTATTTTAATTGTAATTTATGGGAAAATTTTTGAATGAACGATTTAATTTGAGAAACATAATAGTAAAAAAATATTTAAAGTGCAGAGAGAATATATATAAGTATAATATACATAATTTTAGTTAATTAAAAGATATCTATTTAATACGATACGATAAAAATTCACAACAGGCCCGCCGTGACGCCGGGGCACAATCATGACTATAAACGCGACAGGTTGAGGGTCTGATTCCTACTCGAGAAAATGAAATATTTAATATTTTCATTTCTTCTGGCAACGAGCCACTCAATATTCAATACATCCAGAATCGGATTACCACCAGGTTCCCAATTATCTCCTGGCTGTATCCCACTACGTGAAACTAGAAAAAATTACAATATAAAGCTTTTCAGTTCTTAAGTGACTGACAGACAGCGCACAGCTGAAATTACTGTACTTAATTTATTGAAAATTGGCATGTAGATAGGTTAGGAAGTGTAGGGAACCACAAAAAAGATTAGATTTCTCGAAATTCAAACGGAAAACATGAGATTTTTCTTTTTACGTATTAAAGTCCTCGCAAAATAAAATTGCAGATGACGACCACATAAATATAACCAATTATTTAGGATTATTTGGTGTTTCAATATTTAAAAAATGCAAATTAATTCAAGCTACCAAACGAAATCATTAGACAACATCCTAAATAAGTATGACATCATTACCAAGATGGATTTTAACGTGTTCTCGGTATAAAGCCAAGTTTAATATTTATAAGCTGTTCTGTTTTTCATATCAAGTATGTAAAAGATTTTGTAAAAACTTTATTAAAATTACTAATTTTATAGCCTATTATTTCAATAAACAATTATAACAACATAGTTTGTGTGGAGGTAATATTCCATTTTTTTTCCTGATATAGGAGAGGTCCTAGTACTTTGTCGTACTAGGAGAGGATCAGAAAAAAATTTTTAAAGGCAGAATCTTTGTTTTTATTGTATTAGTAACCATTTCTATTCTATTCCATATACTCGTATTTTCGAAAATGTATTCCACCTCCTATTACAGTAACAGATTTTTTTTAAAGAGTCTCGTTTGCTGCAGCAACAGCATCAGTGCAGGTAGAACGAAGCTAGTGTACATATACTTTCTGCCCAATCTACTACACATTACGTGATGAATACGGCGGGGCTTAACGCTTTTTTCTACCAAAGAAGGAAAAATATACAATATAATCACTCCCCTAGACGGGATAGAACCCGCAACCGTCT
Source organism: Heliconius hermathena (assembly GCA_013403705.1). NCBI lineage: Eukaryota > Metazoa > Arthropoda > Insecta > Lepidoptera > Nymphalidae > Heliconius > Heliconius hermathena. The sequence continues at coordinate 716,556 of JAAIXJ010001769.1, read as the reverse complement.
CGTTAACACTCACGGCGATCTCAAGTCAACAAATTTTAAATATCTTTTTACATACATAGATATAAAGCAAGTATTTCATAAGATCAAGGGCTACATCTAACGCAACCTACTTGCGGACCAGTTCCTCATTGGATAAGGTATTCGCAATAGTTGCTGACGGGTTGAGTCACTCCGACACAGAACCGGTTAGTTAACAATATATTAATTTAAATAATAATTCATTATTTGTACTAAAATTGTTAGAATAGTTTGGTCTTGACATGGTTACATTCACTTTTTGTTAAAGCTTGTTTAAGCTATGTTTATTGATAGTAATATCTGCATAGATGTATAGATATATATACAATTAAAATATAAGTTGTAATAAAATCTCGAGGTTTTAGACAGACTGACAGACGAACAAGAAAACGATCCTACAAAGGCTCCATTATATCCCTTTGAGAAACCAGAATTGTACGAAACCCTAAAAATTATTAAATAAATTATTTTTTAGATTTAATAAACAATATACAGTACTACTATTTAAAATGGTAGGAGACTTTACTGTTCTGAAACTCGGTTTCCCGGGTCACAAACAATGTTTTTATTTTTTATCGCAAAGTATTATAAATTCTAGTTTCTATACCGTTAATACAAAAAGTGTTCATACGACCATTTAAACTGTAGGAAGCGAGATATATAAACTATAAATCGCAAAAACTCCACACTTCCTTTCAGCATAAACTAGATTCAATCGATGTCCTGACAGCGGTACACTCAATATGTTAGCGTATACTTAACAACACATTATATTACTGTCCACAATAAAATATATATTACTTAAATTTTACTGTTTAATATGAAAACAATTTAAAATATATTTTTTATATATTTTTTATCTTACTAGAGTGAGGACTTGAATACACTAATAAAACACTCTAGTTTTGTCTATGTGCTTATTATACAAGTAGATTTACTTCTATTCTATGTACATTTGTATACCTGGCAAAATATGTTAACTAATAAACCTAAAAAAAGTGCATATATCTAATACTATTTACTAATATGATAAAGAAATATGACGAAATGTTGGAAAATATAGAAAAGTATAGGGTACAAATCCTTGTGGGCGTTGACTTCACATCCTTACGAATCTAATTTATTGCTGGTGCATCGTAAATTCAATTTTATAACCACGACAACCATTAAAAATTCAAAATTTAAGCTCAAAAACCAAGTTTAATGATCCAAAAAATATGGGGTTCCAAAGAAAAAAAAACTGCAAAGATGAAATCAATTATGTCGGAATTAGCCAAAACGCCGCACTCATGCGTATATAATTTTTCATACTTTCTTTTAAGCGAAATAATGCGCGCTTTCTGGAAACGATGATTGCCCTAAGTGGCTTTCGGAGGACCCAAAAAAGTAAATATTTTGAAGGCTTCTTATAATGGCCAGCAGCAAAAACTTTAAAGAAATCGAGACTCGAGCAAATCTACAATAGTTTTTTATCAAATCTGCAGTCATTATAAACTCATTTTCGAATAGAATAAAAGGAATAATTGAATACGTTAACTCTATAGAGCGTATGAATGAACAATCCATTGAGTAAGAAAGAGAGAACAAAAGCTACACTCGAAAGGTAGTGAAGCAGCTGTTGAAAGAATTTTTTAGTACATGCATCATTATAATGTTAAAAAATTCAAAATTTGTAATTAAATAAACAAAAATATCGATATTGAAGTCTCTTATATCGCGTAGGTACAGGCGTGCGACAGTATACCAGACAGGTTGTGATTTCGATTACGGATTCATTTTCAAATTTTCATTTCGTCGCTCTGGTAACGAGGCAGAACGCGGCGTTGAGTCCCGCCACTCAACGCGCCATGCTTTTAGAATTCAGAATTCAGCGAAAAGTGGAGAACGAGAATGTCTGGAAAGGAACGGAGTGTCTTAACACAAGATTCCCTCTGCCTGCTATGTGCGGAATACAAGGTAACTAAAAAATATATATATATTATTTCGTTGCTGAATGATTGTCATACAATGCATGTAAATGACATATGTACAAATTGAAATTGGTATTTGGTATTTCGGTAGGTTAGGAAGTGTAGAGAAAGACTAGGATTTTTTTAAATTTCCTACGGAAACGAGAAAATCTAATTTCCACTATTTCAACAAGAAAGGAGGCAAAATCTAAAGCAATCTCTCCGTAATAATTCAAAATTTAAAGACATTCCCAAAATAATCTTACATAAAATTAATAAAGCAACGGAAACGGTTAAATTATAAGACGAAAAAAAAACATAACATATTAAAAACGCAATTAAAACTAAGAAACATGTGTCCGTACCAGTCCTGCGCTATTGAAGTGTCGTACGTAACGAGTCGATCTCTGATAGCCCCTACATTCCCATCTAACAGGCTGTTAGGCCTCGAATAAGGTAGCAATTAGAACCTTAGACCAAAGCCATAAGGTTCAATATTTTGGACCATTTAAAAAAGTTTCTGGAAATTGTACTGCATCTCATGCATTCAGTCTACGGTATATAAATATCGCAACATTGCAAAAGATGGCTTGTTATCGAGATTATCATAAATCAGAATAGCCGCCCCATTTTTTTTTCGTATAAAGGATCTTAAATTGGCCTTAAAAAAGAAAAAATGTAGTGCATGGAATTGACCAGTATCATAAATGTGTTTGTTAAAAGATAAAGATTTAAGATCTTTAATACAACTTTACTATTTTAGCGTTTTATTAATATTAGAGGCTAACCCGGTGCAGTGTACAGCACAGGGACAAAACTGCTGATTGTGTATAACCGATGGTTTTGGGTTTGAGTCCCATTCGAAGAAATTAATTATTTTAATTTTTTCGCTCTGATGAATTCTGTTACTCAAAATCGAAAGTAGTGCCCTGTATTCTCTTCCCCAGCAGCTATACTGTATCCTGAAGGAAGCAACCCTGTTTCCTTCAGATTAAAAAAAAAGAAGTCGAGATTTAAATGCCACTTTGAAAGTTACTGCTTATATACTAAGAACAATGTTGGTTGGCAAAACCAATGTATTAATATATATTTATATATTATTTATTATGCTACCCACATAATAAATATCCATTACTATCATATATTACAAAACAGAATGTTTTCACTCGATTCATAATATATGAACTTAATAGAAAAACAAAGAAAACTACTCGAAGACATTAAATACAAAAAAAACACATAAACAAAAAAGGAATCAAACTTGTAACTAACTCAATCATTACAAAGCCGTTTCTTTTAACGTCTTTAAGTAGTTTTTATAGAACAGTAAATTATAGATGTTATAGGAAAAAAGAATGATCGCCTCGTCCGTGCCTCGCTTTAGCGCGAGTATGTGGTTAATGACGAACTGCCAATAGTATGCAAGCGCACGTGCATTCGTGTGGCGTGCACCAGCATGTATTATGTCGATTTAAAATGGTTATTAAATCAGCTTCACGCTGTATCCCGCACACTGCACGGTAGGTAGAGGGAAACTAGTGTTAAGACACTCCGTTGCCCACTTTCTGCCGAATTCTGGAGGCATTGCGTGTTGAGTGGCAGAACTCAACGCCGCGCTTGTCCTCGACACCAGAGCGAAGAAATGGAAACATAAATTTAAGTAAATATTTTATCTCCTCGAGTGGGGATCGAACCCACAACCAGCCAGTTTTACAGTCACACTTTGTGCCCCTGCGCCACGACTGGCCTCAATAGTTATTCAGAATACAATATACAATTTAAATATAATAAGTATTTTTGTTAAATATTTACTTATAACGTAATTTTGGTTATTTTTTATTAATTTATTTAATATTATGTTCATAAAAACCCACTATTTATTAAGAAGCATGCAAAAATTTAATTGTTATATATTTTTTTTAGCTATTAGTATTAGTACCCCCAGTGTCAAGACACTCCTTTCCCCATTTACTGTCAAGTTTTCAAAACATCACATATTAAATAAAAAACTTAACGGCGCACTATGTAGATTACCAGAACGAGAAAATGTAAATAATTGATTCAGCACTAAGAGCGTTAAGTTACGCCATTCAATATGCAATTCGTCGAATTCGCTTAAAGATTCTAACTTACTATGATAAAGAAGAGAGATGAAGAAAAGCTGAACTAAAGCTGTATAGGCCAGGTGTTGCACAGTGGCATAAGTATTAGACTGTAAACGCTACAGGATATGGGTTCGATTCTGACTCGAGTAAAAGAAATATTGTAACGCGTGGAGCGTTGCGTCAACACACAATGGTTCCAGAATTCAACGGAGAGTAGAGGACGTCTTAATACTAGGGATACACCGTGAAACTGAAAAAAATCCAAACTGAGTCTAACAGTCGAGTAACTAACAGTTTAACTACAATATAACGGCATCAGTAACAAGTTGTTTGTGTAATATCAATTTTCGATATTAATACTAAAACCAGCTGCAATGTATAAAATGTCTTGTGTGGTTACTTAGTACCTAATTATAATAATTACTATGTCGATATAAAGTGTCTTTAATTTTATAAATAACCGTAGAGGGTAATGATATCGGCGTTGAGTTCCGTCAATCAACACAAAAATTGAGCGCAAAATGGAGAAATAGTGAAAGAATATGCGTGTAGCGTAGCGTAGTGTAGTTAATATAATACGTTTGTTAACATAAATAATATGCCTAAATATATTAATAGCGGTGTTGAGTTTCGCCTCTCGAGAGTCGAGACACACAATGCCTCGAGCGGCGAAAGGAAGGGAAAGGAGTGTCTTATCCTTCAAGCAGCAGAGGGAACAGATTCCCTCTGCCTACCTTGATACTTGCGGGACACAGCGTCGAGCTGAAAAGAAAATTATATAACTACTTACAATAAATTATTTCCTAGAGAAACGTGAAGATGGCAGATATGTATTTCACGGGAACGCTTCGTCACATCGTAGTCTTTTTACTGCAACAAAAAAACTTGTTGAAATTTAAGACATAATTATAGATTTTTTTTCTATAAGGCAAGAGGAATTAGTATTACGGCACTCAGTTCCCCACTTTCCGCTCAATTTTCAGAACATGCTAGATTGAGCTCAATATAGCTCGAGTAGGATTTGAACCCACAACCCACGCATCGTACTAATAAATATACATATATGAGAAAAATAAAATAAATAAATATTATATACTAAAAAAAAAGCATTGTTTAAATAGAAACCAATTGTAAATAAGAATCGCACCGTTACTGTCACATTGTTATCACACCGCCCCTATCAGCCTTTGTATGTAGATTCGATGACAGTCTCACAAAACAGTTAACAGCAAATCTACTTAAAAATTTATTACAATATTTTGATTTATAAATTAATACAGGTTTAATTGATTTATTCATTTGATATTATAAATAGAATCGTTTGTAGCTACAAGATAAGTTTTTCTTTAGGATTTATATAATATAATTTTGCTGAAATTTTACTTAAAATCAGTTTGTCGCATGCTTGTGCCCCTACGCCACGACTGGCCGTGGTAGTGACATAGTGGATTCGATTCTCACTTTAGAAAGTCAAATATTTTATATTTTCGTTTTACTTGTTCAGCGAAAAGTGGGAACGAACGTAAAATGTAACGGGAACGAAGTGTGCAATGTGCAACGCCAGGTTCCGATTTCCCTCTTCCTATCCTGCTATGTATGGATACAGCGGGAACCTAAAACAAACAAGTGCTACCCACGTTTAACAACTTGTTTTTACGATCTACGCACGAAGTGATTAGTGGTCAACTGGCACGGCACATAAATAAAGAACAAAACAGATCATAGCAACTGACAGTAAATATAAAATAATATGTAAATATAATAGTTTAAACTTTTATCATAACAACCATTGTCAATTCATGTAAAAACTAAAGAATTGGCCAAGTGCGAGTAGGACTTTGCACGAAGGTTTCCGTTATCAATGAAAACGGCACAAAAATTATGTCGGTTGTATGGGAGCACCCTTAAACACGAGTGTTTATTTTACTTAGTTTTTTCGTATTTGTTGTCATTTCCGCTACAGAAATACATCATTTGTGAAAATTTTACTAAGCCGATTCTTTAATTATAACCTGGTGAAAGACGGACCAACAGATAGACAGCGGAGTAATAGTTAGTAATAGGATCCCGTTTCATATATTGAGTACGGATCCTTAAAAAACCCGCATGATTTTCAAATACGCCTCAAGAATAAGTATATTTTATTTATTTCAGCTTCACGCTGTATCCCGCACACAGCAGGGTATGCAGAGGAAACCTAGTGTTAAGACACTCCGTTTCCCACTTCCTGCCGAATTCTGGAGACATTGCGTGATAAGTGGCAGAACTCAACGCCGCAAGAATAAGTGTATAATGTTTGTAAGTAAAAAATATAAGAGATATTTTTATAGATTTTATATTATATTACAAATAATAAACATAAATCAATTATTAAAAAACCGTATATAAATAAATAATAATAGTACATAATCTAACCGACGCTTCACAAGATGCAAACCGGTGATTCACTCAACCATTGTGATTCCATGCATCACCACACGACAACAATGCCAACTCATTGAGCATCAGTAATACAGTACCTAGAAATGCGGCTTCTGCTTATTTATACTATGTTTTATATTCAAAGTCCATGGCGACTATAAAAAATAACTAAATGTGTTATATGAAGAATAAGGTAATGTCAAAACATGAAGCGTTTTGTAGTCACCACCCATAACGGTAGATATAAAATATATTGTACTAATATTAAAAAGCTGAAGAGTTTGTTTGTTTAAGAACGCTTACATCAGGACCTACTAATTTGAAAAATTTTTTTTTGTACGTGTGTGGAAGTTAACGCGGAAGGCTATAATATATATTACATTTTAGTTGTCCAGTTTGACTTTGACACTTTGACTGTAGTCAAAGTTGACTCGGAAACTTAAAATTTATTATCATATATTAAACACAATTTGGTTTTAGTTATTTCCATTTCTTTGTAAATTTTCCATTTTCTCGCTCTGGTTAAAAGGCAAAGCGCTGCGTTGATTTCCACCACTCAACCCCAGAAAAATGGCGGAAACCAGGGAACAGAAGTTTCTTAATGAAATAGGAGTGTCTTAATACTAGGCTCCTATATCCAATAACGTATCACACTACTCTATTCAACATTTTCTACATAATATATAATATAAAAAAATCTGCTTCACACTGTATATCGCACACAGCAAAGTAGGCACCGTTCCCCACTTTCCGCCAAGTTCTGCAAGCATTGCGTGTTGAGTGACGGAACTCAACGCCGCGCTTAGCCTCGACACCAGAGTGAAGAAATGAAAATATAAATGTAAGTACATGTTTCATTTCCTCGAGTGGGAATCGAACCCACAGCCAGTCGAATTTACAGTCACACTTTGTGCCCCTGCGCCATGACTGGCCTCTTTATATAACATAGATATATATACTGAATTGAATTTGTATCTTTACCACAGCCTAAAATAAAACAAGAACAAAATTAAATACAATAAAAAATAACGTTACATATTAAAACCATTTCACTCGCTAATTACTTCTTATCTCCACTTCATATTTTGTACTGCGTCCTGATATTCACGATCGTCGACCGTTATCTTAATTGTTTGATCGAGTTTAAATATATTTTTTACGATTTAAATACTTAAAGAATCACGATATTATAGCCCTGTGTGGTTGTGTTGCCCTGATTTCTTTATTATTTAACCATTTAAAAAAAATTGAGTGTTTTTTTCTTTAATGTAAATAAAAATTGATAAAAAAATTACAAAAATAGTTTAACCTCTTGAACTCTCTAATACATTTTATTATTATATATGGTATTTGACGAAGGAGAATGAGACTTTAAAGAAAAATTTTAATGTTTCGTAGAAATTTCCGTGCAAAAATTTGTGCCAAGTGTAACATTGTATTTAGAAACAATATAGATACACAATAAACCATCTTGCATTATAATATTTTTTTTTCTCAATATTTCCTTAATTATTTTTTATGAAAAAAAAAACTGACTTCAAAATATTTAAGCAATTATCTTTGAAAAATAAATAAACTAAGGGTTTCCAATAACCGAAAATAATAACGTTATCGTTTTCAAGAATAAAAATAATATTTGTTAGCGTATATTTTGTGATGTTCATACCAGTCGCAATTAATTTAGCTTCACGCTGTATCCCTCAAAGCAAGCAGAGGGAACCTAATGGTAAGACACTCCGTTCCCCACTATCCACTGAATTAGTCTACATAGTAATAATATTACAATATATATTACAATATTTTATATAAAGCTAAAACGGCCATCGAACCCGTGCATTCACCGTTCACGCTTGTTCTCTTGTTATCAATCACATAATTTATTTCATCGGCGTGCAATTTGTCATCCTCAAGTCAAATTATAAGGAAGTCTTACAATATTATCTTAATATTTTTCCTGTACCTTATATTTTTGATTTTTTTCTCTGTCTGTCTATACATAATACGCGGAGTTTAATTACGAAATTCAACTCGAAATACATAGTACCTAAGAGAATGTCGTGGTAGATGTTAAAGCAAATATTAACGTAAAAGTGAAATCATAACGAAATAAAAGAAAAATCTGAAGTACTTTTTTTCTGTACTTTCTTTTCATCATTCTAGAGATATTCCCTATTTAATAGTGGAACTCATCATTGCTCTTACTCTGACTTAACAGTGGTAATTGTTATATAGCAAATATATACATTCTATTTGGCCAGTCAGGGCGCAGGGGCACAAAGTGTGTCTGTAAACGCAACTGATTGTGGGTTCGATCCCCACTCGAGGAATTGAAATATTTATTTAAATTTATACTTCCATTTTTTCACTCTGGTGCCTAGGCAAAGTGTGGCGTAGAGTTCCACCACTCAACACGCAATGCCTTCAAAATTCGGCGGTAAGTGGGAACGGAGTGTCTTTTGTTACTTACCCTGCTGTGTGCGGGATACAGCATGAAACTGATCTAATTTTTAATTTTAATATAAACTCTACCTCTTTGGACCTAGGACTATCGCTGCCTGACATAACTCAACTGACCCTAATAATGATAATAATCGCGGTCTTATATATATTTTTTTCTATAGGAAAAACAGTACCATCAATTCTTTGGTAAAAAGAGTCAAACCACAACTTTAGACGAAATAAATGAGTAAGGTACATGGTTAACTGTGGCTTAATTCTATCTTTTCTCGTTTCTACCAAAACGCTGATATGTGTATATATTTAGATTTTTATATCATCAAACATACAGCTAATAATATTATAATATAATTATTAATAGTCAAGACTAGTACATAACATTGTAATATCAACATGTATTGCATATTAAGTAAATGGATTTACACCAAGATGTAAGAACGTGAGATAAAGTAGTAGTTAAGTTTAAGTTTACTTGTAAACGACTTTATGAGTAACAACTTTTATCGTATATATGTACTTATATTTCATACATATTATATTGTATACGTTCATATGAAGACAAAAACGTGAAATTCTTCAAGTGGAACTGAGTCCTAAAAATATTTTAACAGTATTTAGTTAGTAGTTTCAGTACAAATTTATCATAACACTATAAACAAATATTCATGCTTTACATATATCTAACAATATTCTTTGTATTTAATTCATTATTAGGAACCTTTGATGTTATAAATAAATTTATATATCTATATTTAACTTATTTATTTTTCAACTTAGGCTTTTTCAACTAGGCAGAAGGAACCTAGAGTCAAGATACTCATTTCCCCGTTTTCAGAATTCTGGGGCCATTCTGTATTGAGTGGCGGCACTAAACGATACAAAAGCGAAGAAATGAAAATATTAAATATTTCATTTCCTCGAGTGGGCATCGAATTCACTACCTGTCGCGTTCACACTCACATTTTGAGTCCCTGAGCCACGACTGACCTTAATTTGACTTATTTAATTATAAAAAAAATTAGCTTCACGCTGTATCCCGCACACAGCAGGGTAGGCAGAGGAAACCTTGTGTTAAGACACTCCGTTCCCCACAATTATGATATTTAAATTAAATTGTAATAAATCAAACATTGGTCTAAATAAAAAACCATCCAACCATTTCCATAGTAACGAGCTACTGGTTTAACCACGTACAAAAGATACTTTTATCGTGTTACTTTTCAGCCCAGCAGATGGATCTAAGGCATTGACATTTCATATGTAAATGATAGTGGATGACACTGGATTTGCATGACTGATTTGAAATACTATAAGGTAATATAAAACCTGGGTGAGATTTGTAATTCAGTTATTATGAAGGTAACACTTCAAGGTGGGGTAACAACGATGTTGCCAGATTTTATATCGGTAAAAAGCAGGATTTTTAAATATTTTAAATAAAAAAAACGAAAATTTGCCTGCCTCTCCTGATTGGAACATTCAATTTTCGGATTAAAAATCGGGACGTCCTGCGAAAGCCGGAGCGTCTAGCTACGCTTGGTAACGCTAGGCTTTTATATGAACTGATTCACAAAAAAAATGTAGCAATAATTGATTATACGTCACAACTTAACAAGCCGAACCAACAAACAAACCGAAAAAAAACTCTTATATTTATATAATAAATGTAAATATTACCGTACTTTTTACTTTGAACTATCATCCGTTCAAAGATGCTGATTGCGTCAAGAGAGTGTTAAAAATGTTTTTATTTTACTTATTTTCATTTCCCTGCTGTGAGAGGCAAAGCACGGCTTTGATTTCGACAATTCCACAATGTCTGAAAAATTAAGCGAAATGTCCTACTTCCAGTATTTTAACATGCTATATGTGGAAGAATCCAAAACTTACTTTAAGAAAAAAAATAACATTTTGTCAATAAATTATCCTTTTAACCTTTCTGGAGAATATATTTCTCCAGTCAAATTATCATTTTTATTTTTAAAAACAAAAAGCATCAAACAAAGAATAAAAATTCTATAATCTTATCAATGCAGTTCCATCTAATGCGTTCATACATACACATACATACATAAATGTCATAAAAATATTCGCAAGAACACATCTCCCGTCACCCAGCGGGTCATTTGCATAGAAACATCATCGGACTGACTCTACAAGGATATTACATTAGGCATTTTGACCACGCTGTAGTATATTTGTTACTTTTATTGGTAATGTTTTATTTATTTATTTTTCTTTTAACTTCACTCTGTATCTCGCGTTTTTATAGAGGGAACCTAGTGCTATTTCACTCGATCACCACTTCCGCCTAATTTTCCGAGGCATTGCATGTTAAGTATCGGTATTTAACGCCAAAGCGGAAAAATAAAAATAATTCGTTTTCTCTAGTGAGAATGGAACCCACGACCGTCGCGTTTTCAGTCAGTTGCTGTACCACTAGGCCACGGCGGCCACATGCTTATTTATATAAAAGTCAAAATTTGATCGATCGATGATCGTTTGAGCGATGATATGAATTTAATTCCCACTCAAATTAAGATCTAGATATACTTATTCAGAATAATATCTTACAATTATCTACTGAACAACCGAACTGGCAAAAATATTATATACGACGCTGGAAAAACGCAAAAATATGATAAATACTATAAACATCACCACAAGTAGTAACTTTGGACTTTCAATTCAAACCCGCTATTTTATGTACATACATATATATGAGATAAAACTCTTCCGTTACCGAGTAACTCACCGACAACGCATAACCAGAAAAACGCGGCGCAGAACGCAAAAAAATGGCAAGCAGGCTCTTTGAGGACTGTATACAAGCTCTAATAGAAGATTTTTTGTAATTCCTAGATGCCAGTCGTACGTTAGTGCACGAGCGTACGACTGTAAACACAACACAACAGGTTGTAGGTTCGATTCCAACTCCAGGAAATTAAATATTTATTATTTGCATTTTCCTCATTCTGATGACTAGGCAAAGTGTTGGCGTTGAGTTTCGACACTCAACACGCAATGCCGCCATATTTGGGCGAATAGTTAGAAGCGGAAGTGTCTTAATTTAAATAGAGTGTCGTAATACTAGTTTACCAGGTTCCCTCCACCCATCGTGCTAGTGTGGGATCAGCATGGATCTAAAAAAATCGTACAGGATCGGGAAAAAAAACATGATTTTACGTTTTACAGTCAAAACGAAGATGTTTACGACTCCTTATAATATACAACTTATGTATTTCCAAGTTCTTATATAAATATTGATGACTATTTACCACACATTAAAGCAAATAACCTGTCCCGACCGACCTTCGCGAAAAAATACATGATTAAAGGTTAAGCAAAAAGTAGTTTCATATAATGTTTATACTAAAAAAAACAACAAAGAATTTTACTGGCACGTAAATAGCGCCATCTTTGAGTCGCCGCTTGACATAACTTGTCGACGACTTTCGAGCAATCTTCCATTGTTGTATCTTTTATTTTCTTTTAATTGTCGTCTTTTGAGTTTAATAGAAAAATAGTTTGATAGAACAAACACACACTCACTAACAGATCACAAGTTCAATTTGGCGTACGTTAACCAGAGATTTTCCTTTTTCTTGTTTTACAAATGTATAGCCCATGTAGTAGTATAAAAAAATATGTTTATCTTTGAAATGAATGAAGAAATGGAAACAATTACGTGTTGAGTTCCACCGCTCAACACGCAATTCCTCCAGAATTCGGCAGAAAATGGGAAACCGAAGTGTCTTAATGGGAACTCGGTGACTTAGCACTAGGTCCCTCTGCCTATCCTGCTATGTGCAAGATAAAGCATAAAAAAATGTGTTAAAATTTGGCGGAAAGTGGAGAACGGATTGGTCTTAACACTGGGTTTTCCTATCTACCCGGCACTACGGGAAAAAGTAGTCAAAGACTAAAGTTAGTATTTGCCGTATTTACATTAGTACTTACACATACTCGTACATATATAAGAACATTGTGATTTATGGGACGTTAATCTATGTCAGATCGAATGCAATCGATGATGAAAGGATCGCAGCTTGTAATCGCAGTTGAGACATATGTACCTGTAGGTATATTTCGAGAGATCGATAGGTACTTTAATGTTTCACATTGCTATTATGAAATATTTAGCAAATTGAATTATTAAATTCAATAATAATAATGTTTATAGATTTTTTAATATATTTTATAATATGTCTAACAGTATCTTTTTTTACGGTAACATCTTTCAGATTTTGTGTGAAAATAAAGTTTCTGATAATCTGAAAGAATCAGAAGAGACGACGTACGACGAAAGTAGAGACGGAGTGTCTTAACACTAGGTTCCCGTTGCCTACCCTGCTGTGTGCGCAATACAGCGTGAAGCTGTAATGTCTTTGGTTATACAAAAATTATTATGCTGAAATAATGTTTCTCTTTTCCTATACATTTATTTTATTTTGGGACAACAACTATTTATGGTCCATATATTACTTGTGAGTACTCGAAATAACATTGTAATATGTACATTAGCTTTCATAGAAACGGCCTAGTTTTCCGACATATTTAATAAATAAATATATATTATATTAACCGCGCCAACTTTCATTAAAATCTTCATTCTCTCGTAATAAAAAAGACGAACATACATCAAAAGTGACATTCGCATTTATAACCAAAACAATATTTCATATTTAAACTTTTAGAAAAAATGTTCATTATATCTGAAATATCGTAAATAAGTCGTATATTAAGCTTTACCAAATAAACAACAGGTACCGCCGTATTCGGAGTACAATGGCCCGGGCCCGGGTAATTAAGCCTTTTTAAACGCCGCGTCCAAATTTCATTTGATATTTATAAAACCTGATTTTGGAAACAAACTCTTGTATTGTATTTGCTGTCTTAAAATCTTGATGTAAAAGTATTACTTTTTATTCTTTTTAGCTTCACGCTGTATACCGCATGTAGCAGGGTAGGCAGAGGGAACCTGGGAACCTAGTGCTAAAACTATCCGTATTCCATTAAGAAATTTCCGTTTGTCATATTTCGTCAAATTAATTTTCAGTTTATGTTTAGAAAAAAACGTGTAATAACTGCTAACCTTTAGTGGACTTTGCGTGCAGATTTAAGTATTTTTTTTTCTCCATTTCATTTCATTTCCTTTAAATGTTTCTTTCCTATAAATTTTTGGTGCTTTCATTCTTTATTGCTCACAATACGTTACGTGAATTATTTGTTATAATTAATTCAAAAATATACTTTACGTCCGATTTCATAACCGGGTTATTAGTATTTTAAAATTGTAATAAACATAATTTTATCATTTTTATATTATTAATTTACATGTTTTATATAAATTCAGTCATTTAAATAATTCAAGGTTTGAAATTACTTTTCATTATTATTAAAAGGTTCAAAATATACACGATGAATTTCGTTTGAGTCCCACAAAGAGATAAACAACAGACAGCGTTGAATTCCGCCAGACGACACGCAACGTCTAGAAAGTTCTCTTAATATTAGGTTCCCCTGCCTACCGTACTTGCAGGAAACAACATCCATCTAAAAAAAATCTTAAATAAAAAAACTAAGAATCTAATCTAACTATCATACTTCATCACCTGAAATAAGAAACCAAATATAATATATATGAATATAAGAAAAACTATTCGAAGTTTTATTTAATACATCCCTATTGATACATCGCTCAGATGGATTTCGATGTATTTATTTATCTGGCGCCGTGGTGGCCGGTGACACATTTCCACTTCCGGCGACGAGTGCCTCAATGTTGACTAATGACTATGGTTTTATATGACCTTGACGTTAAGTATAAATGTTAAGTTTTGTTGTCATGTCTTCTCGTTCCCGCAAATAGCAGAACAGATAGAGGGAAACTGAGAACCGATTGTTAAGAAACGCCGTTCTCATTAACGCCCAATATTAATAACCTATCTCCAACGTCAATCTTAGATTGTTTCATATATCTATCCAATCTTTAGATTGAAAAATATATGAAACAATCTAAGATTGACGTTGGAGATAGGTTATTAATATTGGGCGTAAGACACATCCATTTCGTGTTGAGGGAAGAAATTAAAATATTTAATATTTAATTTCTCTGAGCGGGATTCGAACCCAACCTGTCGCGTCGCAATCGCACGCTTGTACCACTGCTCCGCGACCGGTCTCAAAATTAAAGTAAATGAAATTTATACCAGTAATTAATAAAAAACATAGTGTATAAATAACATATTAAATTTAACAATATTTTCAGGTCAGCTTTAACACATGGCTATGCATTATGGTGGATACAATTAATTTATATTATATATATTATATGAGTTCTACCGGTTCAGAAGCTAAGGTAACGAAGTGATTTGCTTATACATACTTACTCCTTATTTACTTCTTTTTTTATCCCACATTTGACAAGTTAAATAGAGGAAACCTAGTGCTAAGAAACTGCGTTCCCCGAGAGCTGTCTAATTTTCAAATTTTCAAGACAATGCGTGTTGAGTGGCGAAATCGAAAGTGTTTTTTCTCGTTACCAGAAGGGGGAAATAATTTTCAATGGAAATCGTCACATTTATAGTCAGATGCTGTGATGCTGTACCGCGACGGCTTCACGTAATTTTTAAATGTTCTATATCTAAAAGATTTTGTAAGATTTTTTTATAGAGTTTTTTAAAAAAAATGCTTATAAATATAAACGATATATGATTCAGCTTTAAATATAACCTCGTGTATGTATTCAGGTCAAGTACATCTGATTTATTCACCGGAATTCCGAATCCCTATCGTAGATATGAAAGATAAACAAACTTCCTTTAATTATATCTGTATTTGTTTAACCGTTTTATTAGTGTAGTAACAATAACGACTAAGTAGAAGTTAGAAGTAATAACTTTAGACAAACCGCGGCGTTAGGTTTCGGATCTTATCTCGAATTTCGAGTGAGCTAGAGAACATAATGTCTTGTCCAGTATAGTTCAAGTTTTGCCCTACCTACCCGAAGTCCTGCTATTTAGTATAAAGCGTAAATCTCGACATCAAGCCAAATTTAGAACATATTTTTAGGCAGAGAAACCTGGGAAAATAGATTTACCGTCGAATTCTCGAAGTGTTTAGCGGCGGAACGTTTCCAGAACAATGAAATTAATATATTAAAATATATTTCATTACCCGAACGGATATTGAATCCACAACTATTGCGTTTAAAAAATTCTATAAATAAAAAATATAGACAACAATGAAATATCTTAACACTTCATATTTCGTATTATATTTCGTATTATTTCTCAATTATAATATAATTTTAATTTCATTTGATCCTGCCTATCCCGCATATAGCAGGGCAGACAGAGGAAACGTGTTAAGACGCCGAATTCTTGAGGCATTGCAGAAAATTGACGGAACTTAACGCTGCGCTTTGCCAAGTATAATTATGACGATATAAAATACCCAGTAAAATATTAATTAACTTTCAACAATTTTTACTACAACATGTAACTGAGTGATTTCACTGAACCAATACAAAAGACTTCAACGATCCAGCTAGGTATATTACAAACTTTCTTTTAAAAATATTAAATATTATTTAAAATTGATAAAAATCAGATAATCTATATGTTTTATGAAATTATATATCATATAAGTCTATCGTTGAATAGTTTAAGTTTATTAGAGCAATAAATTAATTTAATAGTCAGTTTTTTATTTAGTTAAATAAATTTTTATACTTACTGAATATAGTATTAATATATCTGTTTCTTTACATATATTTAAACTTTTGTAAAATATATTATGAAAATTACAAGAAAAACCAATCACGTTAAAAAACCAAACTATGAAAATTACCAATGTTACGAAAATACGTATTCGATTAGGATATGTAAAAAAATGGTTAAGGTAAGTTAAGGTTTAGAGTAAATATTAAAAAGAAAACAGAATGTTATAACACGCAATAAAATTTGTTTCCAATGACAGCTAAATAATATCTCTCAACCATACTAATCTGTATTAAATTACTAGCAGCACTCAGAAACGAAAATTAGTGTTTAAGTGACATTAAAGCATCCATATGCATGTACATATCCATAGTGGTACCAATTCGTCGAACCTATCGTGTGAGCACAAAGAAATCTTTACATATTTATCGGGAAATGCAGTCCTTTTGTTAACAACTGACAAACATACGAATTATCACTAAATAAGATATATTTTATTATATATCTTATTTATTTAAGAATAAGAGTTGTAATGCTTTAAATGTAGCATGAACGGTAAAACAAGACTCGATTCTCGCTAGCACAAAGTCAATATTGAATACAAATATTGATACGGCGATTGAACGGTGAGGTAATCAGTGCAATAAACTTTGTTATTTGATGCCTAACAGATACAAAAATGGTTCTATATTTCTTACCCCCATAGGTGTAGAAACAGGGAAAGCCTGGTAGTCCACCCCCACCCTACAATAGTCTGGTGTCAAAGCTCTCAACCCCTCTTAAAAAATTCTCTAGGTACGACCCTGTAAAAGTATCTAACTTTTACATGTGTAAGACATATTCCTTTGACATAATTAAAATATTAAATATTTCATTTCCTTCCTCTAGTAACGAGGCAAAGCGCGGCGTTGAGGTCCGCCACTCAATGAGAAAATAAAAACTTTAAACATTTAATTTCTTCGAGTGGGAATCGAAACCACAACCTGTCCTGCTTACAGTCGCTTTGTACTCCTACGCCACGGCTGGCCTGTGCCAGTGCTTTATAAAAATAAATGAATATAAATTCATAAGATGTAGGTAAATTCGAGGCACGCTTACGCAACGTCGGCAACGCCCAACAGTGACATCATAATATTATATATAATGACCTTTCGTGAATAATCATGTTGAACACGTGTTATAAAAAGGAGAGAAAAAAGTCTATATATTATTATATTACCAAATAAGGCAACTTGATTGGTTTTTTCTAACTAATATACTTTCTAATTATCATAATAAGAAAATATCTGTTAAATGATTTGATCTAATACTACTACTAATACTATAAAATAGAAGATTTGGTTTGTTTGAACGCTATAATCTAAAGAAATGTTTTGTTACACAAAAGTAGTCCATTTGGCGAAGAAAGTTATAGAGAATATGGAGTGATTATATCACGTTAATCGTTCGATTGCTGTCATAGTTACCTTGGCCACTTAGAATGTGTCATGTGTGACACATAATGTGTCACAACTCTTAGTTATTACACAATGACTATGAGTAAAAATTCCACAAATACTCGTAGTTAACAATAGATTTTATAAATATTCTATTAAACCACTATAATGGCACAGTGGCATCATATCTAAGTGTACTCGCGATAGTTGTAGGATTATTTATCTCTGCTATATGCACAAGATAAGAAAATAAAATATGTATTTTTTTTAGCTTCACGTTGTATCCTGCACACACAGGATAAGCATAGGACACCTGGAAACATAGTGTACGTTTCCATTACATTTCAATTAAGCTTGCGTTCCGCCGAATTCTGGAAACAACCAGAGCAAGGAAAATTTCTTTATATTTGTATATAATATATATTACTATATACTCGGAAAAGTGAAACATTTAATATATTATTATTATATATTTAGCTTCACTACACTGTGCTACATTAATAATATACTAATATTATTAACATATTAAAAGCTTCACTTCCCCAATTGGAAATCGAACCAACAACTAATCGCGTTCACACTCTTGCCTCTACACCACGACTGGCCTCAAAACAAATATAAATATATTAAATTCTTGCATATTTTCTAACATATAAAGTTACGGAGCTTTCCCAACAAGTAACACGACACTGACAGACGAACACATTATAACATCCGTGTCGGTGTCGGATCGATTACGTCAAATTGCACGCGCTAAATGTACCGGTTTCGAAATCATTCTAAAAACAAGCAAATCATAATTCATTCATAATAATGTACATGACACTGACATAATGTGGTTTAGTGTGAGTCTGTGTATGTTTTAAGCTTAAGTTTTTTTTTAGCGCAATAAGGAGGGAACATAGTGTTAAGTCACTCAGTTTCCCATTTCTCTTCGAACTCTAGTGGCATTGCGTGTGAGTGATTTAAATATAATGATGCTACCATGTGGGGATCGAATCCACACCTCAAATCGACTGGTTGTGGGTTCGATCCCCACTCGAGAAAGTGAAATATTTATTTACATTTATATCTTCATTTCTTCATACTGGTTTCAAGGCAAAGCGCGGCGCTGAGTTCCGCCACTCAACACGCAATGCCTCCCAGACTCGGCGGAAAGTGGAGAACGGAGTGTCTTAACACTAGGTTCCCTCTGCCTATCCTGTTGTGTGCGAGATGATACTAAGTAAATGTTTATTCACGATAAACTCAACGAAACCAAATATGAGAAATTTTTATAAAATACGAATATTTCACATCGAAAACTGCC
Source organism: Heliconius hermathena (assembly GCA_013403705.1). Lineage (NCBI taxonomy): Eukaryota > Metazoa > Arthropoda > Insecta > Lepidoptera > Nymphalidae > Heliconius > Heliconius hermathena. The sequence goes on along the minus strand of JAAIXJ010001769.1, from coordinate 697,137 downwards.
TCTGACGTTTCATATCCACCCACTGTCCGATTTTGTTTTTTTGGCCAAATTTGTTTCCACGTGTCATCCGCATGCTATAACGACTTAATTACATATTGGAAATCGTATAATTAAGCTGTAAGCTGTCGTGGAATCAAGCTGTATGCGTTTGTTAGCTTGTAATGGATCTTTTCCTTGTTTATATTTCAGTCATAATTATGACAGCATTATGAAATAAGAATAAAAATAGCATTTCCATTTTCTATACAAAAATACGTTAAAGTCATTTACACAGACGTGCGACTGTAAAGGCGATAGGTTGTGGATTCCATTTCTAATAGAGGCAATGAAATATTTAATATTGTCATTTCTTCGCTCTTTGAACGAGGCGGAAAGTAGGGAATGGAATGTATTAACACTAGGTTCCCAGATTCTCTCTAGCTACTCTACTATGCGTCTGTATGTGTTTATATGTACCCTACTATATAAATATTTACACAAATTTACCTACAATTTTTTCTGATTTAAGGAACCTCGTATATCATTTAAAAGTATTATTTAAAGAAAATATTTGCAAACTAAAAAATAGTAATAAATAGAGAAACAACTTACTAAATATTAGGAAACTGAATTAAAAAAATATAATATTTTTCTGTATTCTTCTGATACAAACAAAATACTGTTATACATCCTTAGCACAAAATACAAGCATCAAACAATGATAGCCATTTTAATTAACTTCACAGTAAATCTATAAAAAAGAATAAAACTTAAATAGTGGGGATGTTAACATAAAATAAAGCTAAACGGGATCTAAAAATAGCTAACCTGCAAGAAAAAATACTTAAAGATGGCGAAATTAAATCTTGGACCCGCGCCATAAATCGTTCGGCATAGACAAGCAACATTGCATTCTGTTCTATATTGTCTTTGGACCATACACTCTTTTATTTGGAAAAAGCAATTATTTTCCAAAGTAAATTAGACTTTAAGCTATTAATAATAAAGTTTATCATGTTTTCTTTTAAACTTAGGCCCTTTAAGCCCTAGTCCCTGATGATAATCTTCTGTAGTTTTATTGCGTGTAGCGTTGTAAGGGTAGAGGCGTATCGTGTGAATTATTATTATTGTTTTAATTGATACAAGATGGGCGTGAAATAGTACTACGTTCGAGAAATATAGCTTAAAGCGACAATGTTTTGCATATTTGCTTTATGGATACGATGTTAGGTGTCTATACTTCACAATCCGTCGATTGTGAAGTATTATTATATCGCCTATGCTTGGTGCCGTATTTAAAACATAAGAAATAAAAAAATAAGTTAAATAAAAAATGTATTATTAAATAAAAGTTTATTACAATTTGTATATCTGATTATTGAATATTCTTTGTTTTAAATATTTTTTTCACAAAACAACGATATAAATTGTTGAAATTCGTGTGAATCACAATGGCCTTGTACATATTGATATAAATAAATAAAGAAATAAAGAATAATTATTATGAACTTGTAGTTCTACTTTTTTTATATTCACGCTGTATCCCGCGTATGATAGATAGACAGAGGAAACCCAGTGTACGTTCCGTCCACGTACTACCTAGTTCTTGAGTCTGTAAGTTGGACGTAACTTAACACCGGGCTTCTTACCCAAGCAAGTAAATAAGAATAATTCACTACTCAGTGTGGGAATCGAACATAAAACCCCCCACGACAGTTTTTTTCAATTGTTGAGTATAAAAATAGGAATTTTTATGAAAATAATAAAAGCAATTACTATAAAATACCTCGCTTATTGACGTCTCCTATCCTCGAGGCGGCATCGAAAACGGTCGTATCTGCAAAGAAACAACAAGTCAATCGGGCGCAATTAAAACTAAAAAACCTAAACAAGTAATTTTATTTAAAGAAATAAAATAACTGTTTATTTATATACAACGGTAAGCTATTTTTGTACTATGTTATTTATTGCCTAGAATATGAATTTACATGATTTATCTATTTATATAAGAGAGTACAAGAATAGCGATAGGCGTGTAAGTTTTCTGGATTTTTTCTAGTTTATATATACATATATATTTATAATGCATATTAAAGTATATGTAATGTAACCTTTTTTATCATTTACTGATATATTTATAAAGTATCAAATTCATTTAAATCAAACAGATGTAAACTAATGATCACTTTATAAATCTAGATTTAGGTATCCCGCCCATGGCATGGTAGCCAGAAGGAACCTGGGAACCTAGTATTAAGATATTTCGTTCCCATTAACACTTCTGTTCTCCACTTTCCACCGAATACTCAATTCATTGCGTGTTGATGTTGAGTGAGTCAAGGTTTAAAATGAAGTTACAAATATTTTTTTTAGTTGTCTAATAGGCGTGGCTGAGAACCAACATAATTTCGTCATTAACTCGGATATTATTTAAGAATTAAAAAACATATGTAATCTTGAGCAGCTCCATATCAAATTAAGAGTAAAAAAAAACAAATTGACTGTAATCAAATAACCTTCTAACAAAAAATAATAATTTCTCAACAACCATACAAAACATACAAACGCCATTTCTTGCGTGATCCCAACGCACGCACCGTTTCCTTTCCTTTTTATTACTGGGAATCGACCCAAGGTCCTGTCAATGTGACTTATTTGACATTTGGCAGCCGCACCGGTTCCAAATCTATACTTATTGAATACCAAAAAGAAAATCTGTCTTTTGCGCTATATTTATATGGATGAAAGGATATTTTTTCAAAATCTAAATTAAATTAAATCATTGCTTTTACTAAAGACATTGGTATAATCTGGTTATCATTACTTAAGAACACATTTAACGTTATTCTGCATATAGGATGATCAAAATGTAAACAATAAATACATATTAAAAATCTATAAAATACCGAGAATGAGTTTGAAATTTAATACTAAATAGCCTGCAATCATTTATAAATTAATCTGAAATCCTAAAAGGATTATCTTAAATATTCTTAGACTGAAAAAATTTAACTATTAACCTTTAGTTAAATCATACCCCAAATTACTAGCAACTTACGCGGCTTCGCCCGTTTTAACTTATTTTTGTATTATACTAAATTAAATCAATCTTTATATCAATCGTAACCTATGCATTATTCTGCTATATAAATAACCTATTAAAATCCTTTCACAAGTTCTTGCGTGAAAGTAGAACAAACATCTATCAACCCAAACTTTTATATTTATAATATTAGTATTAATTATTATATAAAGCAACCCCATTGTTTTATAAAATACAGTATTCGCGATAAAATGTTTACCTTATTGTCCTATTAATAATTCTAATAGCGTATACTAGGTATTAATGAATGGCCAGCAGTTCCGCGTTCCTTGACCGCTCACCGGCGGCGGCGGGGCGGCCCACGCTAGTCGCTTCTGACTAACTTGTGTACTTATTTATTATGGAACTTATATTTATTACAACATCTCGTTTTTTAGAAATCTTTTTGTGTATTTTTTCGTTTATGAGGATCGTGGGATAGGTGGTTCTATATGAAAGTCTTTTCACTATGTAAATCTTTTTGTGTTCATTATTTTAATATAAGAAGTAGGTACTTGTAATAGAATATATTTTTATTTTTTCTTATTTTTTTTTATTTTTTCTATTTTTCATCATCAGCATTGTACATATGGTGCTGTTTTTCTTATTATGCTCATTTAACTACATAATTTAAAAAAAACTTATTTATATGAAATGTTTTTTTTAGCTTCAAGCTGTATACCACATATATGCAGGCAGATGGAGCCAAGTGATAAGATATACCATTTGCCACTTTTCGCCGAATCCTGGGACTTTAAGTGTTGAGTGTTGGAACTCATGGCCAAGATCTACCTCGATACCAGCGCAAACATTTTAAAATAATAAATATTTCATTTCCCCGAGTGGGAATCGAACCCACAACCTATCGTGTTTACAGTCACACGCCCCTGCACAACGACTGGCCTCGTTGACGAAATATATTTTTTTATTTTTTATTATGCCGGTCCGGTTAGGAAAACTATCATAACTAAACCCTTATTTCAATATCTTTGCGCGGAAAGTAAAGAATATATTAACTGTTAGCTTAAGTTATATTTGAAATGTCATAAAACCATCGTGGCGTAGCGGCCAAGCGTCTGACTCGTGACGGTCGTGGTTTCGTTTCCACAACACAAGCTAATCGGGGCGTTGAGTTTCGCCACTCAACACACAAGGATTCAGAATTCGACGGAAAATGGGAAGCAGAGTGTCTTAACACTAAGTTCTCAAAGCCTAAAAAAAATAAAAATTCTTAAATAACATATTGTATATTAATTCAATTATAGGTTAATTGAATTAATATACAACATGAACAAATATAAAAAAAAACATTAATATCGCGAAATTCCAATTACATCTAACAAAGGGTCACGGTCGTACCGCGCAGTTTAAAAGTCACATAACTGTTAGAAACGGTAAAGTACGGCGTGCTAGTCGCGCTCGCGTCGACCGCGACCGCCGTGCCACAGTAAAAGATAGGAGTAAAAGATAGAGGGGATTAAAGATAGAGGTAAAAGATAAGCACTGTGTCACTTAACCATCGATAGGTCAACAGGTTGATTGGAAAATGAAAGTGTTATCAATCTAATTGTTTCTATTATTATTTTTAGCGTCGCGCGGGATACACCCGCACACATTAGAATAGGCAGAGGGACCTAGTGTTAAAACTCTCTGCTCCCCATTTTCCGCTGAATTATGGAGGAATTGTGTGTTGAGTGGCGGAACTCAACGCCGCGCTAATCCTCGACACCAGAGCGAAATGAAAATATTGAATATTTCATTGCCGTCAGTCGAAATCAAACCCACAACCTGTCGCGTCTACAGTTACACTATGCACCCCTGCGCGACTTGCCTCACTGGCCTATCAAAAATAAGTTCAATTTATTTGTATAATATCTTACGTCCTGTTTTTGGGTTCAAATTTCACACTACGTTGCTCAAATATATTTGGTATTTTATTGTGGTTAGGCAAGAAGTCATATTTAGTTTCTGCAAGTTCATTAATAAATGTGTATTTAAATAGGAACCTAGTTTCATTTCCTCCTATTCCGCTATTTATAATCGTTATAATGTTAAGTATTTATATCATTTTAACTTCACATTGTTTTCTGCATATAGCATGGTAGGCAGAGAGAACCTAGAGTTAGGACACTCCGTTCCTACTTTTCACCCCAATTTTCGAGACTTTGCGGGTTGAATTGCCCACGAATGAGAGTCGACCGTGTTTACAGTCAGGCAACAGGCATATCAAGTACTTACATATTTTATAATATTATATTAAATACATTCATTATAGATGAATCCATGCGTGCACAGATCTACATAAACTAGAAAGTAGGAGAAAGATTCGTCTGAGAATATGTAATAAAAACGCAACAGTTAACAATGAATCAAAACTTTGTAATATGGACCGCAGCCATTGTTCGTTCATAAGCTTGGGAGCTTGAAAAGTCATATTTTTGCTTTCCTTTCAAAGTGAATGGCTAATTTAATTATGGTTATTTTAATATAGCCATATAGCTATATAAATATATTTAAAATGGCTGTTGATTTGTAACTAAGTTACTTTTTCTATGGGTATATAAAAGAAATCACTAATGTACCTGTGGTGTCCGACATTTTAAACTGCTTTGTAAATATATACTTTATACTTTAGAGGCCAGTCGTGGCGCAGCGGCACGAGGTGTGACTGTAAAACCGACTGTTGTGGGTTCGATCCCCACTCGAGGAGATGAAATATTTACTTAAATTTATATTTCCATTTCTTCGCTCTAGTGTCGAGGTTAAGCACGGCGTTGAGTTCTGCCACTCAACACGCAATGCCTCCAGAATTCGGCAGAAAGTGGGGAACGGAGTGTCTTAACACTAGATACCCTGCTGTGTGCGGGATGCAGCGTGAAGCTGATAAAAAAAAATATATACTTTATGTATATTAACTTCATTGATAATGTACCTAATGACAGAACCTAACGCCGCGCTCTGTCTAGGCGGATCGATAATATTTTAAAATAAGTATTTGAACCCACAGCCATTTCTTCAGTTAAGTCCCTCTCAAGTGCTCCACAGTGATATTATTTTAAGAACATTTACCGATTTTATTATTTAATATGAAAAATTTATTATACATAGCTTATCTATCTATTATTCTTTTAATTTCACTTAGAAATCGCTTAATTTAACGGTTTACAATTAATATAAAAAAACTGAAAGCGTGTTATTATTACTAGCGATCCGCTCGCGGCTTCGCCCGCTAGTACCACACGACTATTTATTTAGTACTCTGAATTACTTTCGTGTTCTATAAGCATTATCATTTTCTAAACATTCATCCATACATTGAAAACTAATATTTCTGCCAATTCTGAGATCTGAGGTGTAACTTTTTTTATTTATGAACCTATTTAAATTAAACAAATACTAAATGTACTAAGGGAAGTATGCATGGGCGTAGGAAGGAGTAGGAGTCGGGTGGTCCGTGCCCACCCCAGAAGAGTCTGGTACATTTTACTTATAACACAATTTGCCCCGAAAACTCGAAAAAAAACAACAATTACACGAATATATCTATTTAAAGCTAAAGTCTGGAAGTATTCCAAAATACTATAGTGAAAAATGCATTTTGATCGGTTGAACCGATTCTGAAATTAGTGTATGAACAAACGCACAGACAAACAAACAACATTTTTAAAAACTATCGTTTTGGGTTCTATTACATTGATAGAAGCCCACAATAATTAATTTTCTCATATATCTTCCATGTATGCAGACAGCGTTCGGATACTATTTTTTATTATATGCTTAGCTTTAATTTACTTTCTATATTATTTTGCTATTTATTATAATTAAAATTACTTTCCAAAGATGATGCTGTTATAAGGAATGTGGTCGCCGTTAAGGTCTGATAGTTTACTATGCATTCGTGAGTAAATCAGTGTAACACATATTCCACAGAAAGTATTAAAACATATAATTAAACTAATAAAAGGAATTCTAACCAAACATAACACAAGCATTAAACTGCAAACGCGACAGATTGTAGGTTTGATTTCCACTCAAGAAAATGAAATATTTAATATTTTCATTTCTTAACTCTGGGATCGAGGCAAAGCGCGGCGTTGACTACCGCCGCTCAACACTCAATGCCTCCAGAATACACCGGACAATGGAGAGTGGAGAGTCTTAACACTAGGCTAACTATGCCTACCCTGCTACACGTGGAAAACAGCACGAAGCTGAGAGAGAGAATATGAATTTAAAAATAAACGCATTATTTAAGATAAACTTTTGATAACAAATCATTACTTATACGGCCAAATTTCAGCTTATCATTAAAAGTAATAAATGTACATTGAAAACTTTTTAAGGATAAAAAACCGCCATTTAATAATCAAAACCAATTATTTTCAAATATTTCACTTGAGTAAAGGGTTTATGTGATCAATGCTAACAGCGGTGAGTGGAATCTTTGCGGAAGCGAAACGAGTCGGACAAGTTGCAACCTGGATTAGATAACCGTAAAGATTCTAACCTTCACTTATAAAACACCTGCGGGAAATGTCTATTTAGGCATCTGATTTACGTCATTTTAGTTGGTCTGGATAGATACTTTGTAATTGGCTAGCATTATATTAATTGTGAGGTCGTCGGTCGATCGGTCGGTCGGTTATCGTCATGTTTTATGATTTTTCGTCATGATTTTTGAAGATTTTAAGTAAAAAAGCGGGACTTTTTCACCAAAAGCGGGACAAAAAAAAATAAATAATAAGAATTTAATTTATTATTCATCCATTTATTAAAGTTTTAAATTAACCTTCCAATAGAATAACGTCACTATACTTACAAACGATACTGTTTTTCGTTTAACATAATTACGTAAGGCACTTAAAGTCTTCAGAATAATTATAAATAACTTACGAATATACTTATTTGTAATTGCTATGAAATTATTAGTCACTAATTAAAATCTTAAAGTAATAAAAAAAAGATTATTCACAGTACGTGGAATAATCCGTAAAAAACGGGACAATGCCTGTTCCGATTGGGACATTTAATTTTTCTCCTAAAGATCGGGACATAACGCCAAAATTGGAGTATGTAGCAGCGCTGCTTAGTACACAACAACACACAGCGGTTGTTCATTTGAATTTTGTTCTTTTTTTTCGGTGTCTTTATTTTTTTTTATATATTTCTCGCTAGACAAAAAATGGCGTTGAATTCCGGTTCGGCGACGGCTATAGGTTCGATTTCCATTCGGAGGACTATGGTAAAAGGCAGTACAAGACAAAGCGAGGCGTTGTTCATTTTCCCTACACCGCTTCGCGAGAAAAAGCGTGAAGCTGCTTTTTTTTCCAATAAAACCAACACGTTAATTGCTTCATAATGAGCCAGATCACGCACTAACTGTCGTGACTTGATAGCCGCGTGCCTATATTACCTTTGTATGTATGTATAATATGTATTGTCGTCTCGTCGCTAATATCGCGTGTCTCACGAACAACCGGCGGAACCAACGTATCCGCGTATCTCCACTAATTACCAATTACCTTATTACCTTACCTATCGTACGAACTGATCAATGTGCCATACTATAATACTATACAATATTACGTTTGTAGTAGTAGTAGTTATTTACTAGTAGTGTTGTGGTTAGTATATCTGTTCGCGAGAGAGACTTGGGATATTTGGGGAGAATTTTTTTTATAATAAGAACATAAGAATTTAAGTACCTTTTTTGTGTATAGGCAAAAATATGCAGATAAAGAGACCATAGTCTGATATTTATCCGGCTTTACTTAGAACTAGCACCCGTTTGCGGCTTCCCCCGCTTGAACTACAGCATTGTTTATTTATTATACAAAATTTCTTTCGTTTCGCCTTATAATATTATCACTCTAAAGACAATCTAAAAATAAAAACTAAATGTGTACATTGAAAACTAAAGTTTCACCCAATTTAACTAAAAAAATGTAGCCATGATATAAAACAAACACTAAATGTTGCGCTTGTCAAAATACAGTAGTGAAAACTACATTTAAATTGGTTAAACCGTTTCTGAAATAAACGTGCACATTTGCACAGAGAACAAACAAAAATTTTAATAATAATTGTTTTATTTTCTAATAACTAATAATACATATCGCTAATAATAGTATTTCTCATATATTTTCCATGTAAATACAGCGATTAGATCCTATTTTATTATATTTATATAGACTAGTCTTTACCTGTGACTTCGCCCCTTGATGAAATAGAAATAACTACATGTAGAGTATCGAATATGATTTTCTAAGTGCTCTAACTGCTCTTGCCCACAGGTACAGAGGTGTTGAAACGTGGCGTTCAGTTCCGCCACTCAAAACGCAAAGCCTGGAGAAATCGGCAAATGTCTTAATGAGAAGAGTGTTTTAACATCAGGTTCCCAGACTCCCTCTACCTACCCTGCCATGTGGAGGCCATGTGTGAAGTGTAAAGATAAAAAAAATATTTTGACCAGCTGCTTAAAATAAAAGTAAAAAACCATTATAATATTTGCATAAAGCGTTCATTACGCAACACCTTTGCTTTCATGTGGGTGATTGACAGTTACGAGGGAAGGTAAGCGTGGTCCTTACTGCCTTGGACTTAGAGATTGTATTGCTAGAACTAATATAATATGGAATACACGGTTTCGTTTTTTGTCAAATATTAAATAATAAACTGAAGCGATTGGCTTTTGAAGCCAACTTTAAAAAAGTTTAAAATTGTAATATATTTCAAAATATTTATATTATACAATAATAGTTTTAATAAAAGTTTGTAAAAAACAAGGGAAAATATTCTTAGTTTTGTTTTTAAAAATAATTGAACTATAGCATGAGATTAAAATGTAGTTTAAATATATTTTTTCTATTGTACTTCATTCCAGTTCATCAGCATTCTTCATTTAAAGAATATTTTCTTCTTAAAATAAAATAATAAAATTAATGTTAAAAATATTTTTTGGATTTCATTCACCGCTCTCAATTTACACCACACGTATGTACAACTTGTCAAACGCAAAAGCGTGTCATGGCCGTGACATAACTTGACACGCGTGACTGCCCGAGGAACATTACAGAGTGCTCTCTTAAATTATCGCAAATAAAATAAAATATATTAATAATTCGATTTATTGTGAATCACTTACAAAATTGTTAGTGCTCATATTATGTAAAAAAGCAACCCAAAGGTACTTGTTGTATTTATATAAAAAAATTTCAACGTAGCAGGAAAGAATCCCGTCACGTCGAAATTTCTAAACGATTATTATTGTTTTAGTTTTTAGCATACCATTGATAAGATTTTTACCATTCTTGGCTATCGAAAGAGATTAATTATCCTTTTGGCGGCCATTTATTCAGTTATGTATTATACAATATTTTAAACTGTTATTTACATAGTCAGTAATCCTACAAATCTCTAAATCATCAATTATAAAACAATATCAAACATAAAAATTATGAACATTTAATTTATTAAAAGATACAAAAATACCACATAAAATTACACTCACATCCATTAGTAAAAAAGAAACTAACAAAATACTTTACAGTATATGTATATATAACAAAAAATAATAACTAATGAATAACTTAAGGGGTAATCTCACTTTTTATTTAAAACAAACTCACATTAACTGTAAAAATAATGTTACCAAGTTAATAAATATATTACTTGTTAATAAGTGATATATTTCATCAAAATATAAAAAAAATTAAACATCCATTTATATAATAATATCAATGGGTCATATTTACTTAACGTAAACAGTTGGAAGAACATAAAATTAATAAATAATTAAATCTTCCACATTATTTCATCCACACTTATTACACCATTATATTCTAAATTACCTTTAATAAATGTGTTGCTTATTTAAGTTATTAGTGCACTATTTTAACCTTTAATTAACTATTTATGAAATAGTTTCGATACATCTTGCTGGCACTGTTAAGTGAATTTTATTAGATACCTAACTAAATGCTATTACAAAGCACTAAATTGAGCTCTTATATGTATGTATACGAACTAATTGAATTTGTGCCACTGATGTAAACAATGATAAATAATTATTAGCTTTAATTATTTAATAAATAATATTGTTAAACATGGTGGAATAACAGCAAATAATAATATTTAAATTGTTTCGATATTTGAGCAGCTTTTACAAGTTTCACAACAAATAAAAAACCCTTTATAAGAGGCTCATAACTCAAAAAATTCAAAACAACCTGAACTGATCTTCACATCCTCAAAATGTCATAAAAAAAACAAGGGATATGTATACATAAAAAGTAAATGCATATAAGGAAACATGCAAATGTCAAACAACTGTTAGCAAAATTTTGTTTCCTTTTTATGTATGAAGTATCTGAAATAGGTCATAATTAGTAAGATTCACTAAGCCCATGTGCCCATTGATCATACAGTAGTATTCCGCCCCCATTATATAGCAGAGCACAATGACACCTACAATACCTCCCAGAGAGCTCGACATTGGTAACACAATACCTGTTGCTATTAACAGTCCAGCATATGTTAAGTACCTTTAAAAGATAAAAATAAATAAATTATAGTGTTTAAAAATATTAATTATAATATAATAATTTAACATAAAGCAGATAAAAGTATACTCTTTTTTAATTTTTTTTTTATCCCCATATAAAATTCCATGAAAACAATTAATTTCTTAATTTTATTTATTCCTCAAATAGGAGTTGAACCCACAATGCATTTACATTTAAGATACTTCAATTGTGCTACAATATTTACGCAATTTTAAAGTTAAAAGCCTGTAATTCTTAAATCTTGTGAATTAGGCTAATTTTATTTTTTTTTTTTTTTTTTCTGAGTTTATCTGCGATCAGTCCCAAACTATAAGCAGATCTGTTGATATTAAGTTTTGTTAGCGTTTAGAGGAACCTCCCCAGTGAGAAGCTCTACTCGTCTTTTACCATCTTACATCTAGTGTTTGGATATTATGTCGTTTTAGGCGTTTATTATAACTGATAGTCATCAGATTTGTTGCCAGTTCATTCGGGTGGTTGCTGAGCCGATTTTTGTAATTGATGGTGGAGCTTTTTATCTCTTCCTTTACAGTTTTCATTTTTAGAAAATTGTGTATTTCCGAGTTGCTGACACCCCATGGGGCGTTCGTTAAGGTACGTAAAATACAATTTTGTAATCTTTGGATGATAGTTATGTTGGAGATACAAGCGCTCCCCCATAGTTGAATTCCATACATCCACACTGGTTTAAGGATCATTTTGTAGATAAGCAACTTATTGTCTACTGAGAGTTTGGAGTTGCGTGCCATGAGCCAGTACATATTTCTATATTTGATGTTTATTTCATTACGTTTTGTTTTAATGTGCTTCTGCCAGGTAAGTCTCCTATCTAGGTGAAGGCCAAGATATTTGACTGAGTCACTCTGAGGCAGAGTAGTATCTCCCAGTTTTACCGGTGGGCAGTTTCCTTTTCTTAACGTAAAGGTTATGTGAGTAGACTTAGGGGCACTAGTCTTAATGCGCCATTTTTTGAGCCAATCATCCACTTTGCAGAGACCTGTTTGAAGGATGTTTGAAGCAGTTACAGGATTTGAACTGCTTGCCATTAGTGCAGTGTCGTCGGCAAAGGTAGCAATAGTAATCTGCGGTGCCTCTGGGAGATCCGCTGTGTATAGGGTGTAGAGAAATGGGCCAAGAACAGAGCCCTGAGGAACTCCTGCCTTTATATCGAAGATGTCCGATGTCTCTCCACTTTCTCGTACTTGGAACATTCGATTGGACAAGTAAGAAACCATCAGGTTGTAGTAGCTGTGCGGCAGGATATTTTTTATTTTAAAAAGCAAACCTTTATGCCACACTTTGTCGAATGCTTGTTGTATGTCCAGGAAAACAGCAGAGCAATACTCTTTTGCTTCTAGGGACCTCCTTATCTGTTCACACACCCGGTGTACTTGTTCAACAGTCGAATGCTCTTGTCTGAAGCCGAATTGATGTTTCGGAATTACTTCCTTTTCAGACAGTATTGGTGCTAGTCTACTTAGCAAGATCTTCTCAAACACTTTGGACAGTATAGGTGTTAGGCTTATAGGTCTATATGATGTGACATCATCTATAGGTTTTCCCGCCTTGTGTATCATCGTGATAATTGATACTTTCCAGATACGTGGAAAATACTGCACTCTAAGTATGCTGTTAAAGAGCGTGGTAATAAATACTAATGCCTTTTTAGGAAGTTGTGTTAGAATTTCCTTGGTAAGGAGATCGAAGCCTGGTGCTTTATTGTTTTTTAAGTCTCGTGTGTGTCTTGCTAGTTCCTTTATAGTTACTGGTCTTGGTGGTGGAGATAATTGGAGATCTTGTTGTAATTGATCGTCAACCTCTTGTTCGTGCTCAGGAAAACAACCATCGTTTGGATTAAAAACGTTTGCAAGATGTTTCGCGAAGATGTTTGCTTTTTCCTTGCCAGTCTTAGCCCAACTTCCGCTGCCATTTCTTAGAGCCGGTTTAATTTGTTGCGGTCTGTTGAGATTTTTTGTGAATTTCCACAGCGAGTACTCCGTGGAGGATGTAGCAGTTAGGTTTTGTAACTTATTTTGTAGAGTGGCATTACTTACTTCATCCAGTATGTCTTTCAATTCTCTTATAGCTTTATTTAGGGATGTCTTGTCACATTTATGTCTGGTTTGATGCCAGATTCTTCGCTTTCTTCTTTTTTCTAGGACTTTCTGTTTAATTTTAAATGGAAGGTTTTTGGCTGAAATAGTTTGGTTTCTCAGTGGAGTATTACTCCAGCATGCGTTTTGTATCAGATTTGTAATATATTTTGTGGCTTCTTCTATATCTGCAGGTGTTTTTAAGGATATCTGTAGTTGTATGTTTTCTTCCAACTGTTCTTTAAAGCCTAGCCAGTCAGTAAATTGATTGTAAAGTGTTTCTGGTTCGTCACAAAATATTACATTATTACTTATTGTTAGAAGTACTGGGGTATGGTCAGAACTACTGTCAAGGCAAGATTCGATTTTGAGGTGTTGTTTTGATAGTCCATTGACTACAAAAAAATCCAGTAAATCAGGTTTTCTCTTTTGATCAGTAGGCCAGTATGTTGGTTCACCAGTGGAGATGGTGTTAAAGTTATTCGAATCGATACAGGTTTTCAGTTGTCGGCCCCTCGTTGTGGTTAATCTGTGTGTGGCTAATTTTATAATAATTTTAAATATATCATATATAGTAAGGTAGGCAGAGTTTTAAGACATATCATTCTCTACTTTCTGCCAAAGATTAAAAGCTTTGAGTATTGAATTCACCAACAATATACCAGAACGAGGAATTTAATATATTAAAGAATTAATTCCTTACATAGGAATCATACCCAAAACTGATTACAGTCACACACTAAAAAAATAAATCATATTAAAGAATTAATAACAATATAATGACTTATTAAAGAAAATATGTCTTCATAGTATAAAATATACTGCAATGTAAAGTAAAATTTGTATGTTTTCTAGTGCTGCATATACAATATACAAACTACATTTTTTTTAAATAAAATATTGGGTTTGATCCCCATTCAAGGAGATGAAATATTTACTTAAATTTATATTTCCATTTCTTTGCTCTGGTGTCGAGGCAAAGCACGGCGTTGAGTTCTGCCACTTAACACTCAATGCCTGCAGAATTCGGCAGAAAGTAGAGAACGGAGTGTCTTACACTAGGTTAGGGATACAACATGAAGCTGATTTATTTATTTATAAAATTTTATCATAATTATATTTATAAAGATAATAAGTAATGTGTTGACATTACATATTGTTTTTATGAAGAATTATATAAAATTATAAATAAAAAAAAATCTTTATTCAAATATTTTTCTGTATCTGGAAACAAAAAAGAAAATGAACTCAAAAAATTGATCCTTATTGATATAAAGGCATAGAATTTTGTGATTAGTAAGATATGTTATTAGAATATTAGTAAAAAAACCCATCACCAACCAAAAAAAATTAATGAATTACCTATTATTACACATCACACTCAAACTTTACAGCTCCACTTTTCTGTAAGAAATTTCAAACATTTAATTTTAATTCATTAATAATAATTACAGTACAGTCTGAGTCGTGGACACCCTGAACTCAGGCTTTCTGAATTTTTGCACATTATTCACTGGCGAAGAAAACAATCAAACATCCTTTAATCAAATCTGAGCAGCCATATCCAACTTCAGAGCAGCCACATCTCATAGACCATACTGTATTTAAACAACATTTACATGTAATTTTAATTACCTGGTCATTGATTCTTTGACTGTTAAATCATCATGGCCATCTGCTACACACACATCATCTTTTTTCTCAAATCCTTTAATACAATTGATACACATATCTGGTCCGGGACCATGACACCCATCACATGATTTGTCACATTCCATACAAGCAAAAGATCCAAGAGAATTAAGACAATACTCATTCCTTTTACATCTATCTACATCATTACATTCATTTATATCAAGACAGCCTTTTTCAGGGCTAAATAAGAAGCCAGGTCTACATGCTATACAGTCTCTTTGAGATCCTTTAAGACAGCCACCCAGACATGCAGGGTGGCATTTGGAACAAAGCATTTTATTATCATCTTTATATGATAAATAATATCCAACGGCACAGCTGTCACAATTTTCACCTATATAGCCTTCATCACATAAACAATTCCCATTTCCTTTTCTAGTTCCATCCCCTTTACATTTACCATTACCAGTACACAAGTTAGCATGGTCTCCTGGGCATGGTGTACAGTCTTTGCCGTAATGGTGTTTAGGACAACATAATTTTAATTTTTGTATACAAATATAATCATACAAATCTTCTGATTTATCAGAGTCCTGAGCCCACCATTCTTCTATAAATTCTTCGGCCTTTTCAGCTATATTGTGACACTGAATTGCATATTTCTTCTCTTCTTTGCATAAGCCTTCTTGAATATCAACTAACCTAATTTCACTACGTTTGTACGAAATTTTTAATTTTTCTTCCTCCCAAGCTGCATCTCCTCCTTCAAATTTGCCTCTAGAAGTTCTTTCCAAGCCTTTTTTAAAAGAATCTATAAATAGCTTACAGGACTGGCACTCTCCGATTGGACTAGACTGTGACAATAGGCTAGGATTTATCGCCGGCGGTTGCACACTGTTAACCGAAGTTATAGCCAGCATGATTGTAAAAACCTTGTGAATCGACGTCTTCATATTGCAATTAACCTATAATACAAGAAATTATTGAAAACCGTAAGTAAATTAAACTTTTTAATTGAAAAGATGAATAAAAAATATCATTAACAAAATAGGTACAAACCTACGTGCTAAATCCACTTGTACTCAGTTCTTTTAGTAATATTAGATCACAAAGTTTGCAAATCTGAGATCCACATATACATTTCAATATAAATGTGAATAATTAAAGCAAATCTCCTTTAATAAACATATAAAAAACTGACGTGTATAATCGCTACTCGCTATCGATTTTGACGTCGACTACAACTCAGCTGCGGTTTTGACATTTCAGTTACCGTAAACCCTAAAAACGTTCCATTCTATGCATACCACGTTTGCCTTATAATTATTTATAAAGGAAAAAAGTATATAAATAAACCAGAATGATTATTCAACTTAGATTATGTAAATTTTTGCTTTTATGGTTATGATTGGTGCAATTTTATTCGAATGAAACCTTCAGCTCGTTTCCTTTTATGGCTACCTTAAAAGTCATCTCCTACACAAACGCCTACTTCATAAAATCCTAACATGATGATACGTAACAATTTCGTATAATGAAATGTTTAGAAATATATTTTTTATAATATATTTTGCAATAAAAATATAAAGCTTATAGTGCGAAAATCGGCTTTTACTTTTTAAGTTTTAAATTCCTTTTTGTTTTACGCTATAAGACATTTTTGTATGGAAATAATAATAGCACGCAGTAATATGTAGAATTTATTTATAAGTACGAATATATATAAAAAAAGTAGAGAAGATCTGGAGCTACATATATTTAAGATCTCAACATTTTTTCATAAATAAATCATTCATAATTCATTTTTAATTAATTATACGAATAGCTTAAAATATTCAAATTACATTTACCAAACGGCTCATTCCTGCACAATATCAGCAGGGCGTGACCAAAATGAAAAATGATCGATAATTTTGAATACGAGTGCTCCGATCGATATCACATTGTGCGAATGATATATAAAAGGGTTGCAAAGGACTATCATCAGTCTTTGATCGGCGATCGATTTTTTAATGGACTTGAAGTTTTATTTATTTCCAAGTTCCAAGTTATTTAAAAAAAATTGTAATCACATTTAAACTTGAGCCTGGTAATGAAATCGATTATACAGTGATATTATAATAGCGGGCGTAGTATTAAATACGTGACGTAATGTAATATAGGTATATATAGAGATATTATATGAGGGGAGGGAGGGGTTATGTAGGTCTTTAACTTTGAAGAAATATGTTTCGTGTAAACGTTTTTTTATTGTTCAGGGCAATTGGCCTCCTCTTTTCTTACGGCCATGGCAATGTTTAAATTGCTCTTACAGAACATTTTAAGCAACTAATGTGGTATACTTATGTCACTCTTTACTCTATGTTTATTTAAACTTAATATTTTGTAATTTGTTGAACGTACCTACTTACTTATTTTATATATGTATAATAGGTATACAATTGGTATTATTTACAAAATCAAAATAGTTATAAAACAACAGGTCGGGTGTGCAGGTCTTTTATTAACTATTAAAAGTTTTATTCTTAAGGAAATGAAATGAGAACAATATTATGATTCCAAGTCTTGACAAAGAACTTTACAAATGTAGACGTAATTACGTTGGCTCCACACTTGCATAACTTCCTACTTTCACCGTAACAAAGAGTTTGTTTATTTTATCCATTGTACAGATTTAGTTTATGGAAAAAGAATCCAAATTTCAATTAAATTTGTCCATTTATAATATATTTTCAAGTTCAAAAAGAAGACAAAAAAATGATGAAGTTCATTTTCAAAGTTAGCTAGCTAGCTTTATTATAATTACCTTTTCATGTTTCTAGAGTAAACTTCTCTATATATCCTCAAATTTAATAATACATCGATTTATTCCCACATTAAAAATATATTTTTAATGATAGAGCTTGAGTTAATATGCAAAAAGTGCATTTTTCACATATGTACTTCTCTCTCTTCTTTCTTCTCTTCTCTCTTTCTTCTGCGCATCACATATGTACTTAATACCCAGGTTACCAAGTAGTTTTAATATGTATTACTTCAAAATGAAAATGAAACAGAAGATGCTTATATATTATATTACAATAGCGAATGTTCTTCTGGTTCACCGCTAGGGGTACAGGGTCAAGCTAAAAGAAGAGAGATGTTTATATATCACGAAATAAAGAATTCTAACAGACATCAGAATGTTTTGCATAAATATTTTATATACCAATGTATTTTCTTGTAAATATTTAAAACCATATGTCAATACTAACATTCATTACAGTCATAAACCTCTTGCCACTTAAGTAGGTGAAGTAACCTTTGACGTAGGTGCCTACACAGTTGCATACCTGCACTATTATATTCTAATGGCTTTTTGTTGTTGAACTGAACAGAATTGCTCCTTTTCACTATACATTATTGTAAATAATAAAAATGGTTGT
Organism: Heliconius hermathena; assembly: GCA_013403705.1. Taxonomy (NCBI): domain Eukaryota; kingdom Metazoa; phylum Arthropoda; class Insecta; order Lepidoptera; family Nymphalidae; genus Heliconius; species Heliconius hermathena. The sequence continues at coordinate 678,359 of JAAIXJ010001769.1, read as the reverse complement.
ATAAAATTATATAAAGAAGTTATATCGTATGTAAATGTTTTATTTATATTTTTTATTAAAAATTATTTTGAACAGACAATCTCTAAAAAATGTGCAAAAATATTTTAAATAAAAAAATACAAATGACATATACTTTTTCATTCATTTTATACTCGAATCTGAATATTATGCGAAATAACATCAAAAGTCCCACGCTAGATTAAAATTAAAAAAGTGAATGGCTTTCATACAAGTACTTACTATTCTGTTACAGATACAAAAAACATAATTCTACTTACACAAAGTTCCATTGAATTGATGCGATAAACAAATGGATTAAACAAAATAGTAAAAGTAAGTTACGCTTAGATGTACTCGAACAGCGAACTAGAGTATCGCCTTAATGTAGCCTGTGCGAATAGAACGGTACTATTTCTGTGAGTGTGCTCGATACTTTACAATGTCGGATCGGGTTAACCACGCTTTTATTCGCTCCATTTGAAATGTGGAGATACAAAAAAAGACCTTCAGATGCATTATTTTGTGAGTTACTTATGAACACTAGTGTTTTTTGTTGTTATCTGTGTAAATATAGTTATATATCATTTATACTTATGTTTAATATTACATATTCTGGAAAAAATAAAACATATTTTTTGCTTAATAAAAAAATATATAAAAAAAATTAAATTAAATTAAATCAGCTTCACGCTGTATCCCGCACACAGCAGGGTAGGCAGAGGGAACCCAGTGTTAAGACACTTCGTTCACCACTTTCTGCCGAATTCTGGAGGCATTGCGTGTTGAGTGGCAGAACTCAACGCCGCGATTAACCTCGACACCAGAGCGAAGAAATGGAAATATAAATTTAAGTAAATATTTAATCTCGAGTGGAATCGAACCCACAACCAGTCGGTTTTTGCAGTCACACTCATGCCGCTGCGCCACGACCGGCCTCTAATAAAAAATATATAAAAAAGTAATAAAAGGTGTCGCCACAAGCGTTGGCATTTACATAATCTTGGCTAATAAGCGTATACAAAAAATGAAGCGCACATTGCTCTGTAATGAAACGCAAAACCTCCACTACACAGCAGTTGTGACTTACTTTTATAATATTATGCAAGTAATAACATTAATCTGTTGGACTAATTATATGAATCACTTCTCGCACTTAAGTTAAGTGAAATTACTATGAGACATTTCTTCTACGAAAATAAATAGTATAATAGTATAATTTTGTATGAATATAAATAAAGACCCACGACTTGCCTTTGCGCTTCAAACAGAGCGTAATAAATTTACTCTGTCCTAAAATAAGCCTACAAGTGTAAACCTTTTTATAGGTTTTGCCTTCTGAGTGCCAAAATGTTATGCTATTACATTATATTACAGTATATTATTCATAGGATATCTGACAATATCTGCATCCCAGATTAACTCTACCTTAGTAAATATACAATAAGAAGATCAGCGACGGAAATAATATTAATAACTTAAGATGAAATTTTATACATGTTTATATGTTATAATGTAAAATAATATAGAACAGAAATTATAATTATTAAATAATATCAATTCTGACCCAAAAGAATGTCGGCGACGTCGATCATAATTATAATCTATGTAGTATAAGAAAATCCAGTAGTCATCGCTAGTTCTTTTTAAATATGATAAGTCATCATCCACAATTTATCAGATGCTGTAGGTAATTAAGAACTAATTAAAGATTAAAATCTTACCGCACAGATTTTGATCACTAGTCGTGATATCAATTTTTGACTCTTTTGTAATGTAAATTATCTCAGTTGAATTAAAATCCAGCTTAAAAATATTTTTATTAAAATATGTCTAGAATTGTTTTTCAAAAAATGTAAGAAATTATTTATGTTCAAAAATTAGTATTATTTAATACTTTTGATAATAGTTATATAACTTGAATTACTTAAGAAGTACAATTTTTCCTTTCTTATTATTTACTTTATTAATTATATATTCTTACAGTTTCCAAATTTAGTAGTTTTAAAATGATTGTATTATTTTTATTCTCTTGAGCAACAATATACTCGTATGTCTCTAAAGGACAAATTAAGATTTGAGTCAGTGCATGACGTCAACTTCCAGCCGGACAGCCTTGTGACAGCCTGCGATCGATCGACTCGCTAAAATCTTAAACCAAGTGTTATCACAAACTAAACTTTATCTTTGTAACTATATATATTTTAAATTAAAATAAATAATATAGAAAAATACTAACTTTATACTTAAGTCATAAAAAATAATAAGGTCTCTATTAATGTATTTACTTATCGTTTTGTTTCTAACATTGTATTACAATTTACATAGTTGCAATAAAGAAAATAAATAAAAACCATTAAATATACTAACATTAAGCAGTACTGTAAGTATTTAAATGAAAAGAAAATAATAAAATAAACCGAGATTTTACGAGCGCACATCTTAATCTCACATAATGTACCACAGTAAAATATGATATTATCGCATACATGCGCCGTAAAACGAAACGGGACTGCATTTCGCGCCATTGCTAGGCATAAATTGACAGCTATTCTGCTATTCTAAATGTTATCAAGTATTTCTTTTGTTATACAAAATTAACATAAAATAGGCTCCGTGTCCTTTGATATATTATAAACGATTTAAATGAAATAATTATACAATTTTCTACAAATTATAAAATATGTAGAATTTTTATACATTTTAAATCTTATAATATTGTATCTTTTTATTATTTTGTAGTCGTGGTTCAGTTGGGACTTGTTTCATTAGTCATGACGGTTGTGGATTCGAATTTACCTCGAAAAATGTTTAAGTTTAAAGCAAAACCTTGATTCGGTAAATTTCGATGTAAGATTACCTACTCCACTTAACATGTTATCGATCAACTCGAATGAAAAACGTAAACGCATTTCTCAATATCTTTTCAGTTTTTTTCAACACTTGATCCCTTACTTAAAAACGCGGGAGATGAGTAAAGACAAAAAAGTAGTAGATACTAATTTTGTAGCTCTACTTTTTTACTATATAATTCTTATTTATAGACTGGACATCTTACAGCGCTGGAACTTTTTTAGTAAAACTGCTTTGGTAAGTCATTATTTCTCAATACATTGTTAACTTAAAATAAGTAGGTAAGTTAGTATCCATCACCAATAATTATAATAAACTAGTAATAAGTTTTTACATACATTGTGCGAGCAACAGGCTATAAACATTTCCAGATTGATTGATACCCTTTCAAAAGAAACAAGGTAAAAACTGGTTAACTGTGATAGGACCAAGGGGTCTATTAAGTTTTTGTCGTGTTATATTAAATCGCAAACAGTTGGGACTTGAAACTAATAACTAAGTCACGTACAGACAGACATCCTGCGAGCGTCGCGTCTATAAAAAACCACGGCTAATCGTCGGTCATCGCTCTCTACACTGCTTTCCTAAAAATATTTACCTTTTATAAGCTTATATTATATTTAATTTTTTTTTTATTTTTGCTTTAAAAAATAAAAAAAAACTAACTATTTTAAGTCCTTCTGTAAATAATAAAATACAAATAATATTTTTAAATGCCTATTTTACTAATATAAAGTAAAGCGGGGAGAACAATGTGGGTATCATTGTGTACGGCATTTACTAGAAAGGCAACTTCCATTTTCGTATTGCTGTAGACACAAGTGTTATCTTATAGCCTAATTCGGTACGGTGCCAGACCAACTATGGCCCAGTTTATTCTATTTTTTTTTAGTTAAAATTGTCTTTGTTCAATTCAAGATATGTATAGTAGTAGTAATATTTTGGTTTGTGCTTGCATTTTTTTTTACTAATATTTATCTTTTTTAATTTTTATTATTTTTTTTCTTTTAACATTCATTAAGCGTCAGTTACGTAATCTTACATCATACTTGTAATCATAGTAAAAAACTAAAATATTTCTGACATATTTTCTCAAATTGAAATCGAATCGATAACTATCGCAATCAGTCACTTACTAACAGCGTCACGATGGCGCCAGTAATAAATAAATTGATATTAAATAAAAATAAATTGTACAAAAATTATACACTTCCGTTGTTTAATGGTATAACAGTACATACATGGATAAGTGCGGCGTTCGTATGTTTTATGACTGTGACGTGTAAACATACATAGAAATATATTGGGAGGACAAGATCGATATTTGTTTGTCTCTTGATATCGTTCCACATTTTGTCGAGTGGTGGAACTCAACGCCGCGCTTTATTTACCAGGACGAAGAAATAATTGAAATGTAATAATTTGAGGCCTGTCGTAACGCAGGGGCACAAGCGTACGACTGTAAAGTCGACGGCTGTAGGTTCAATTACCACTCGAGGAAATAAAATGTTAAATATTTTTATTTCTTCACTCTGGTAACAAAGCAAAACACAGTGTGCCACTCAATACGCAATGCCTCTACAATTCACCGGAAAGTGGAGAATGGAACACTAGATTCCCAGGTTCCCATTGCCTAACCTGCTATGTGCAAAATACAACGTGAAGCTAAAAAAGAGCTACCCAGTAACATTTAGCACATCTAAAAATATATTATTATATACACTTTTTGGAAGCTCATATCTTTGGAAGAAATCTAAAAGCCTTCGTTCTCGAAACGAACGTTAATGTCCACTTTATACCATGCGCTTGTATGTTTTATTTTTATTACTCCGGTAGTAACTGTGACTTAGACATTTCACTTTTTATTTTATTTTAATATTATGTTGTAACCCAAAAATACTTGTTTTAACAAGTTTTTTTATAAGTAACAGAAGTTGCAACGTGAAAGAAATTAAAAAAAATATTTATAACGCCAGCAGGACGTCTTGCCAAATTATTTGATAACCTAACACCATCTATCTACCATTTACCACATATCTACCATTAAATTGGATTTTAAAGCTCTATAAAAGATATTTGAAACAAGTAGGTAGGAGGATAGGATGTATACATTAAACACAAAAATCCCCAAGTTTATACTATGACAAAACGACGAATTACGAAAGTAAGATATCAAGAAGAAGAAATCTCATAACTATAAGCTGATTTTTTTTTTCATTAGTGAATATTTATATATTATATTGGGAATATATAAATATTTACACAGCAGGGTAGGCAGAAGAAACTAGTGTTAAGACCCTTCCCCCACTTTCCACCGAATCCTGGAGGCATTGCGTGCTGAGTGACGGAACTTGACGCCGCGCTTTGCCTCTACACCAGAGCCATTTCGTTTTCTCGAGTGGGGATCGAATCCACAACTAGTTTTTAGTCACACTTTGTGGGCCTGCGCCACGACCGGCCTCAATATTTACTCCTGATTTTTATATAAAATTTATAAAATATAAACAAGTAAAGAAAAAGGATAGATATGTCTGAATCTTGAATCATAGTTTTTAAACCATCAAATCTCCTGAATCTATTTAAATGGCCGCCGCCCTAATTTAAGAACGTCTAACCGCCTCGGGTACCAATCATATCCTATTAGTCCATTATGGCTTACAATGCCCCAGCTCCACAATCGTGAGTTACAGAGTGTACCCTGGAGGAGGATATTGTTGCTTCACGACACCCCTGGGCTAGACTCAAGAGGATAATCTAACTTAAATATCAGGCTGTCAAGGCGAAATTGCCAGACAAAATGATTTTAGCGGAAAAGTATACAATATAATAATATATAAGTAGAATATTTACGAACTCTTATGTAGAGCCACTGAGTTGATTTCCTTATGTTGGGAATTTTTCTTATGTTAGATGAGAAGTGAAGATTAGTTAACTTTACGCTGTCCCATACATAGCTGGATAGGCAAAGGAAACCTGAGAACCTAGTGTTGAGACACTCAGCTCCTATTAAGACACTTCCGTTCTCTACTTGCCGCCGAATTTTGAAAGCATTGCGTGTTGAGTGGCGAAACTCAACGCCACACATCGCCCCGTTACCTTGGAAACCGTTTGTCGCGAGAAAATGAAATAATTATATATTTAATTTCCTCGAGTGGAAATCGAACCTACCACCTGTCGCACTCACAGGCGCGCGCTTGGGACACCAATTTTATTATTAACATTAAATATATTTATGACAAAATTAAAATATTATCGTATTTTTTTTAAATAGCTAACGGTTAAACAGTACAATAAGATGGCAGGATATTACACACCAAATACTACCCTAAAATTGGGGTGAGCATAGACCATGAAGGCTACTTGTATGTGTACAGTATACAAATATCACAAAAAATATAATTTACCTCTAAATAAAAAAAAACTTAGTGATGGGTCACTGTTAGGAAGAGAATTTGTCATTAAAATAAAAGTAACAAAAGTTATACATAGATTGGTAATATAAACAATTTTAACAAAACAACAAATTGCATATAGGCCAGTCGTAGCGCAGGGGCACAAAGTGTGCTTGTAAATCGACTGGTTGTGGGTTCGATCCCAACTCGAAGAGATGAAATATTTATTTATATTTTCATTTCTTCGCTCTGGTGCCGAGGGGAATGTGCGGCGTTGAGTTCCGCCACTCAACACACAATGCGTCCAAAAATTGGCGGAAAGTGGGGAACGGAGTGTCTTAACACTAGGTTCCCTCTGCCTACCCTGCTGTGTGCGGGATACAGCGTGAACCTGAAAAAAAAACAAATTGCAAAAATAGCTGATATTAATTGCTATCGAATAAAAACAGTGATCAAATAAATGTATGTTTTATAGAAAAAAATTCATCGCGACAAATAAAAAATTACGCATAATTTATCGATTGCTCACTGCGGGATATCTCGATATCTCGAATGAATTATACTCGTATTAGCAAAGACGCTATAGTATAGTTGGCTAGCTAGGACAATATAATAAATGTTGTTTTTGTTGTTATTACTGTTGTCTTTTATGGACCTGAGAACATTTTTTTGTATTTGTAACTGAATATTTTTCGTTCAAATGTACTTAAAAGGTTTAAAAGATCCAGTTATTAATTATTATTAGCTTATAAGAATAAATTATGTATAAGAAGTAAGTATTAATAATTATGGAGGCTGACTAATTTGTTGAAGGATTATAAAGAAGTAACATTTCAACTTTGGAGAAGAGATAGTTAAATTAAAGAAAAAAGTTGCCTCTAAATGAAGTAAAAAGAATTTTCTATAGCGTTCGAGAGAAAAAAAAACAAAATCTCATTACCATTCCGAAGTTAACGGCTCACTCTTGGAATTAGTTTGGTTAATAACGACCGAATAGTGGAGGGTTTATGGGTTTTAAATTTCAAGTTACAACGTAGCAGCGTCGACGTGTTAGGACAATTAAATTTATTTACACAATTTTAAATACATTTTTGGAAGCAAGAAGGGTTAAATATACATTTAAAATATATTACCCAGTTTGAATTGAGCTTGAGTTTAGATTGATAGCGTAATCCAGCGGCACAGAGCTTACAGTAGCTCTGTGCCGATGCGCGACGGTTGCAAATCCAATTCCCATTCGGGGGAATACATTATTTTCTATGTCGTAAATCTGGTAAAACGTAACACAAGACAAAGTGCGATATTATGATTCGGCCCTCAACACACAATGTCTCAAAAATTATGCAGAAAGTGATAAACGGAGTGTCTTAACACTAGGTTCTCTGCGTACCCTGCCACATGCACTGCAACTGCGTGAAACTTGAAAACTTGCATTCTGCTGAAAATTTACAATTTTTTACATATTTTATCGAAACAAATATATACATAGGCAGATATAGACAATAAATAAAAAACGAAGGTACCGCTATGTCTCATTACTTGTGTCTACGGTCAGATTCCCGCCATTTCGTCGGCGCGGGCGCATCCAAGGCGGAACTCGAGTAATAAGTGCATTCCGTAGAGCCCTGTGAATAGCGTTAGATGCACTTAGAATGTCTGAATGGCCCTTGTTGGGGTTTAAGTAACGTTAAAATATCCTATTAGAATGTAATAGATTTTTTTAAAGTAGTATATTGTTTTTTTTTAAGCAAAAAATGTGTATATACAAATATTATTTTTTTGTTTTATAATTATATAAAGTAATTGGAATAGGTTTTATTTTGTTTTCATTATTAATACAATTTATAAAGAGAATTATTAGTTCAGCGTTTTTTTTTTTGTTTTTGTAAATAAAAAAATCTCTGTATATAGAGATTTTTTATTACAGATAGCTCTATTTTTTTTTCATTTACTTTCAGTCGGGTATTAGGTTCAATCACACAAAGTATCACTAAAATGATTGAAAGGTATTATACAAATGATTTTTTTTTTGCGTATTATATATTATACGGTGAATGCGAACAAATTTATGTGAACAGAAAAAAAATATTTATATTACAACACTGACATTCCTAGCAATCAACTGAATTGTACCTTCATAGTACATAAGTACGCTATCAAGGAAAATATCTATAAAATATATACAACATAACATAAAAATTACAAGTGGACTCGCAGGGTTTACGACCCATTAGTTTTGTATGGGAGCCTTGCTTATAAGTTATTAAATTTCTAATGACTACACTATGCGTTAGTTTCTAATTGGTAAGAAATCATTTTAGAAACAAATTATTTTAAGCAAATATTTTTATGCATGATCTTGATTTTCATATAAAAATAGTATTTCAAAAAATATTGAAAATGTCAGTTGTGCCGCTTAAAGAATAAAAAAAATTAGGGTAATAATGTTTATATTATTTTTTTTATAATTTAAATTATAAAAGTGACTTAAACCAAAAAGAATATGTAAAAAATAATTATATCTTTATTATTATTACAAATTATATTTTTATAAAAAAAAATGTATACATTTCTTATTTTCATAAAATATGCTGTATTACTTACGCATATAACAGTATAGGAGGAAAACACTTAATGTCGAAACTAGCGAAAGACAACAGTGTAACGCTGTACTTAATCTTGTGACGATGGAGAAATGCAAATAATTGATTCTATTAAGTGGAAGGAACCCAGTATAATAAGACACCCACCGACGCTTCGATGGGTGACGGTGGACGTTGCGACGTCCCAATGCACCACTATCACATTATCTCAATATCTTCTAGTAGATATATATAATTAGAGGCGTGCAAAAAGCGTGCACCTGTAAATGCGACAGGATGCGATTTCCACTCAAGAAAACGAGATATTTAATATTTTCATTTATTATCGTTATAGTAATGAAGCCAAGCGCGGCGTTGAATTCCACCACTCAACACGCAATGCCTCCAGAATTCAGCATCAAGTTACCCTACTGTGTGCAGAATACTGTGTGAAGCTATAAAAATAACATATATTTAAAAATATTTTTATATATCAATATAAGCGTTTTCCCAAATCAAATTCGAAGTCATGATCGTCGCTCATTATTGCATTCCAACGTCGTCGTGGGATGCCCCGAATACCTCATGTAGAGTTGCAGTGAAGAAAAATAATAAAGTCAAGAAATATTAATTCTATATAATTTATTAATATCAAGTGAGCTAAGTTATGTAGAGTTGCGCAACTTAGAAACTGTGCAAAGGTTACCCAATGTTAATAGCTGAGCAAAAACATAATATTTACTTAGGCTGAAGGTTTCATTTTCATGCTATTTAAAACTAGATTAAATTACAAATGTTTATTTATTGTTCATTATCTTTTTATAAGGAAAAAATATTTCTTAAAAATTTCTCTTAATAACATTTATTATAAATAAATATAAATTTGTATCTAATTTCATGTTACAAAAGGCTGTAATTTTATTCATATTTTTTATTTTAATTTACTTATCAACGTTTTTTTTAAATTGTAAATCATAACCTAGATTTTCAGCCATGGATTGTAATTTACAATTTTAATGTTATCACAATGACATTAAAAAAATGCTAATTTCAAATAAAATTACAAAATATATTTTTACTAAATATGTAAAGTGAGCTCATCTTATTCTCATCGCGAAACATCACGCGGAAACAGTTACGGTTAGTTGATTTTTAATTTTAAATCTAATATAAAAAAGCCTTCGTCACAGACCTTACTATAATTTCGCGAGGTCACTTATTAGGTAACACGCACCACGCAAGCGAGCGCAGCAAATAATGAAGTCTACAAAACGATGCAAATAAGACCGTGATTGGAATTTCTAACAACATTTTATATATTAGAAAAATAGTAATAAATAAATATTATATAAAAAAAAGACCAACCTCTTTAAGAGTCGATGGCTGTGTGATGTCCGTCCAAAATAGTGTGAAAATTAAAAAAGTAAACAATCACAGATTATGAAACACTATTGTAACGGCACGTTCGACACAGTTCGCGATGGTAGCGGCGCGTTGAGAGACATGCGCTCGCGCAGCCCGTTCCGCACTGACTGCCAGCGCGCGGACGATGGTGAACGTATGACCTTCCATCCTACGAGCTTAGCTGGAATATATTTTCCTTAAGAACAAGTCCAAGTTTCCTCATTTCCACAAAAAAGGAAAAAAAATAATAATAAGGCGTAAAACGAAAGTTGTTTTTTTATACTTTTTTACTTTCCCCTAGTATTAGATATCAACGCGCTCGAATTTTCATTTTAATTGTCTTATCAGAATAATGCACCATTATTGTGCACATTATAGTAATATCTCTAACTCTTTAAATATAATAAATTTATAAATAGAGAAAAATATGTATATTATGCATTAATGTTGTTGTTTACTTTAAAACTAGATTCGCTGAATGTGCAATGCCCACAAGTGCCTATTTAGTCATTTGTGCGAGAACGTATCTAGAATATTGTAATATTATAAAATATATTTTATGGAGGCGATTTCATTTTCATAACTAGAATATTATACATTATAAGGAGATACTCGTATACATTTATATAAACATTTCTATACAACCTTGTAATGTTAGGTTCGTGGGCGAAATTATTTACATTTTGACTGTTTGTATTTTTTGTTGTACTTAGAGTACGTCATTGTGTCGGGGTCATATAATATTTTAAGAACATTTAACACGTTCACTACGGCTTGAGGTTGAAATCGGCCTCATATAGACTTCAGGCATGTGCTCGTTATGTTAACTATGTATAAAATATGAGGCCGAAAATGTCTCAATCGCACCAGCTAAAAAGTTCAAAAATAGGTAGTGCAGTGAAAATGTAAATAGATAAAAACTATTCTGAATTACAGAAAATATAAAATTGTTTCTCTGTATGTAAAAAAAGTAATACAAAAATTATAAGCATGAGAAGTTTGCACATCTGTTAGTTTGCCTCTTGATCGGCTACACTATTTTTTTATGAATTTGTCGCTAAATAAATATAATATAACTAAGTTGCACAGTACAAGACTGCTACTTAATTATATTATTTTAAAATATGAAATACTAAATATTACACAACTTAGTGACTCGATTGTTACTAAATATATATGTATTTACTAACAAATATTTTATATTATATATATTAGTATGTATATATGTATGTATTTATATATATTTTTAAGTATGAGTTTATGTGTGTATATACTCACCTATATAAAGATAAGCTATATACATATACTTAAACAACTCAAGTACACCGCCTACCGTTCTAACTATTCCTACACCTTAAGGTTGCCTGGAAGAGATCGCTTTTACAACCTACCTCAACAATGTTAAAGATAAGAGAATGAATAAAATATTGAAACTACTTAATTTAATAATATAATAGACTTAATTATATAGGTGTAATATTTTAGGAGCTTTGAATCTACCACCATTGTGGCATTGCATTAATCAGGTTTGTGTCATTTTCTCATTGATGGCGTATGTATCTAACTATATCGCCATACAGATATTAAGTATATTTTTATAATTTATTATATTATTAATAATTTATTCATATTGTGAGCAAATTTTTCATTATACGTTTTTTTTATTTCTTTCTCTCTTTTGACTCTGCCTGACAGAGGGGCTTTTTTTTATGTCGCTGGGAAATGCATTTATGTAAGCCGCCCACATGGAAGGCAAGTACTTTACGGCGGCTTTATTGTGGGACTCGCACTTCCCAGTGAAATCCTACCCACTAAAACCCAGCGGAAACCCTCTCCACTAATATGAGACACCGCAAGATCGCTTACGCATACTACTACAACGCCTCGGTGGAAGACCCGCTACTGCGGGCCGCCCTCGCCTTCATGGTGCCCCGGAGTTTCTCTTAAGACACACTATGTGCCTCCCACGGAAGCTCCTCTAGAGTAGGGGGAATAGAAGATACACATACCACCTTCTTCTACCCCTGGCGTAAGGCGGCGGAGCGAGTTTGCGTTCGCTCTGGACTCACGCACCCGCTCCGCGACCTACTTCAGTGCGATTACTGATTCGCAGAAGGAAACCATTGCAGACCAGTTCATCTCGCTGTTCAGATTGCCGCTGAGCAAAGTGCGACGCAAACGACCATCATCCATCCAGAATCAGCCAGATATTTCAACTGGGTCCATACCTACACCTCATGTCGTGGTGTAGATACAAACGCTGAACCGAGCTTTACCTCGACTCCAGAAGAAATGAAAATATTAAATATTTCATTTCCTCGTCCTTGTGGCCATGCATTACGACTGTTAACGTTTACGTTTTAATTGCAAATAAAATTAAAACATACCTATATGTCTTTATTAAACACAAAAGTTTTTTTTATATAGTATCTCTACTTTTTTAAAAAAAATTAAGTCCTATACGAAATTATCTGATATTGGAAAGAATAACTCAATATTTGATTTGGCAGCTGATGTAGGTTAATCACTTCGCAATTGTTCTCTCAAATTTTACAAATATTTTGAAATTTCTGCACGGATCTAATCATTATCATTAAAAAATGTTATGGAATTAAAAGATACAACAATCTAGAAAAATATATAGTTTAAAAAAAATACGATGAGGAAATGACATCACATCCACATGATATGTGATTACACATCGACACATGTGATCTCATGGGCCCTAGCGTTTCGAGTGACTACCAAAATCGCGATCATTTGGAAAGAAATGCCAAGTTGGCCTCAAAGAAATTGGGGGTCATTACCAGAGTAACTTCACGCTAAAACACCGATTGTCCCTGTATAGGGCCCCGGCTTGGTCTAATGTCAGTTTGACCCATTTAGTCGCATAGGTTTAGCTTAGCGTAAGGACAACTTCTCTACTCTGCTGTGCGTTCTCTTCCGCAATTGAAATGGAGAGTGTACTGGGTAACTGTTTGACCTGTTACCTGCCGCTGAATTTTCTAACAGCAAATTACGTCACAAACTTAAATACCATCCATACCATGACCATATAATGATTTTGTTAATAATTGACTGATTTGATTATTTTTAAATATTTGTAAGTGCGATTAAGACTTTTATCAATGTTCATATTTTATTGTATATTATTGTGTGAGTACATATTTCTACATAGATTAGCTTAGAATATTATATAGGTATTAATAGAAAACGACTTCTTAGAATCTGATCGTAACATATAAGCCACAAAAGTGATAATTGTAGATAAGTCCAAAAAAAAAAATGTATATTAGCCACGAACTTTATTTTTTTTTTATCTTCACGCCGTATCCCGCTTACAACATTGTTGGCAGCGGGACCGTGGAGTGACGGTACGCCATTCCCTACCTACCACCGATTTTAAACATTGCAAGTTGAGTGTCGGAACTCAATGGTGCATAATGCTTTGATACCAGAATGAAAATAAATTATTCCCTCGAATCTGTGGATTGTCGTATTTACTGTCAAACATCAGTGCCGCTGCGCCACAACGACCCAAATGATACTATCGCTAAGTACCGACATTTGTATTTAGTTATAAATATCTTCCATCAACAATATTACGATATGGTAACAAAAGTTTGTTAGTTTCATGATTCACGAAAATTTTGTTGTCTTTTAGAATCACATTGTATATAAAATCTCTAGTCTCTATTCTTATGTCCTTAGTCTAGACGTCAATGTCATAGATCATAAAGTGTCACTGTCAGTAATTCTTATTTTTTAGATGTCAACAAAATACTATAATATTAGGATTGAGGATACAACTTTTCTTTTTTATTTATTAAAATACAAATATATGTAACACAAGTGATATAGTTTACTTATAACAATGCATTCGTTACGTCGTGTTTCATATAATATTGGTAAGTTTTAGGTTATGTTAAGTTGTAAACTTTGCTATATTCTTCTAAAAAATTTTTAAGCTTATCCTTTTACAGGGTCAAAACTATCAAAGAAATTATTACGACAACCTTTATATAATGAATGTATGCGAAGCTCGTCAAGTATTGGAAATCCGCCAGATTTATTGACTAGTCCTCAATTTAAAATACCTAAGGCAATTGTAGGGCAGCCTACGTGTTATACCCATCCACATTTAATTCAAGAGGGCCACCTTACCTGTGGTATAACTCAACAAGAATATAAAGATAGAAGAGACACTTTAGTTAAAAAATTACTGGCAAACCCAGAACATACACATAAATCACATATAGTAAGTTAATTTCCGAAATTCGTTTTCATCTCATTAATATATTTATTATTACATTTGTATTTGGATGTATAAGCCGTAAGATCACAATATTGATAATATTTTTATATTTTAAATTATGTCTATTTATATTTCTTAGATAGTGATACCAGCAGCTCGCAAACAGTATATGTCTGACAAAATACCTTATGTCTTCCGTCAGAATTCCGATTTCTTTTATCTGACAGGATGTATGGAACCCTCAGCTATCTTGGTCATGGTAAAGGAAGCATTTTTAGATCATTACACTGTAAGTTTTTATATAAAATAATTTTAATATTATGATAATCATATTTTGTAATTCTAGATTATTTCTTAAATAAAATATAAATTTTAAGCAATGGACAATATCAAAGGTGAAAATGCCATATGCAAGCATTTTACATAACAATTTAAAAATATACTTTATATTCTAAAATACTTGACTGTTTTACATCATTATTATTTTTATATGAGAATGTATGTTTTTTCAGTCTATTCTTTTTGTACATGATAAAGACAGCCATGCGGAGTTATGGGAAGGACCTAGAACTGGTTGTGGGTTAGCAGCATCATTATTTGCTGTTGATGAAGCAAGACCTGTTGAAAGTTTTAGTAATTTTTTAATTAGGTAAATATGTATATTGTTTATATCATTGTTACCCAAGGTGGACAACAGTGGATGAGGCAAATTGATATGCAGAAAAAGTTATTTGGCATACTATTCTCTCTGGGTACCTTACCAGCCAGGGGTATAGCTGAGAGCTAAAATAGTTCTATATATAATATTAAAAATATATATAAAAATATGTTTCATATGTTGAAGGTTAGGTTAGTGCCATGAAAAAAAATTTGAAATAGCCTGTCAAGCAATGGAGTCATGATGTCAAGGAATTCACTCTTTGATTTGTCACTTATTAAATATTCTAATGTTGCAATAGTAAAGATATAATACTAAAGTAATTATAACACAGAAACAAAAATAATGACTAAATATTTGATAAAAAATTAAAAAAGAGTTTAGTAACTGCTTTAGTATTTGTGTCTATCCTATTGTTAAAATCTCTATCTAACAATATTAATTATTTGTGATAATGTTTATAAGAATTTCATCATAGCTTGAGCGAGTCTTGCTAGGCTAAAATCCTCACACATTTTTTTTAAATAAAATGTTTTATTTTTTTACTTCCTGTGTTATCTCACAAGACCGGCAACGCACCTGTAGCTCCTCTGGTGTAGCACGGTGTCGTGGGCGGCGGTAATCACTTACCATCAGGTGATCCGAACGCTCGTTTGCCTTGTCCTTTTCCATAAAAAAAAGTGTTAGGATGAGTGTAGTGTTAAAATATTCTAGTCTCCACACACCATGTGTTAAGTCATAACTGGAGTAACTCAACATCACACTTCGTAGCACAACAAATAGAAAAAAAACTTTAAATAATAATTTCCAAATTACAGAATAATCTCAACATCTAAACCAGCAGTACTGTGGTACCAAAACGACACACCTCCCAACCCTGACATCCACGAAACTATCCGTACTTCAATGAGACAAGGTCACGTGTCCTTGGACGATCCTCAAAAGTATCTACATCACATGAGAGTGATAAAGTCTCCAGCTGAAATAGAATTATTAAAGGAAACATGTTATATAGGATCACAGAGTGTCAATTTGGCAATGGCGTGTACGAAACCTGGTGGGTACGTTGTTTTCGTTAGTTCAATTTAAATCAGATTATATTTTATTTATATAATTTTACCAAGAGAAAAATATTTTAATGATCTTTCTATATCTTTCTCTGGTCTCACTATAAAATATATTTTTATTCTATTATGCGACACTCGTTCTTTCTAACAAATATCAATATACAATTCGTCGTTAGAAAATTCGTTCGTTTTCGTTTCGGTTTCGTTCCTTTCCCCAATTTCCGCTGAATTCTGAAGGCCTTGCATGTGGATTGGGGGAATTCACATTGTCTTCTTACCAGAGTTCGCGCCATGAGGTTAAGTTAGGCTTCTCAACTTGAAACTCAACTGAAGAATATAAATTATATTTGCAAGTATAAACCTCTTTATGATCATTTGTTGAGGGTTGATTTCAACACTTGCCTCGTAAAGAATGACTGCAGTGCCCGGCGTTTACAATATTTAGTATTTGGAGCAAATTTAAATATCTCTCTCTTCTCCCCCTTGCTCCTAACCATAAGTTTCCCAAATGCAGTCCTTCGCTTTTTGACCTTATTATTTTGTCTGAATTTTCCTATTACGATCGTATATATACATATATCGTATAAATTAAAGCAACCTAAAGTAAAGTCAATTTTTTATACATTTTCTAAATAAGTATTTTTCTTTCCTAATTGTAGAATAACACTTTAAAAATGTTAAAAACTAGTCAAATAATTCTTGTTCCCAAAAAACTCAGTCCGAATACTGCCCGATGTCTATACTTCCTTTCCTATTCAAAGTGTTAGAACGTCTTGTTAATTAGTAATTCAGCATATTTATAATTTACTACAGTTATTTACATCCTGTATACATACAAAGTCAAAATCAAATATCATACATAAACATACATATACTTAAATAACTCAAGTACACCGCCTACCGTTCTAACTATTCCTACACCTTGAGGTTGCCTGGAAGAGATCGCTAATAACGATAAGGTCCCTTGCTTGCTTGCCCCTGCTTTACATTTCCTTTTGTTTCTTTACATACTTTTATTTTTTGTTATTTATTATATTTTATTATTATTATTAAAAGTAAGGCTTCCCCAGGTATATCAGAGCACGCGGTGTCGGCCATCCTGGAGTACTCGTGCAGGTCCCACGGCGCGGAGCACGCCGCCTTCCCGCCGGTGGTGGCGGGCGGCGCGCGCGCCACGCACATACACTACGTGGCCAACAACCAGATATTGGGGGCGGACGACATGCTGCTTGTGGATTCGGGTCAGTTTTAGGGATTTCTTTGTGTGTATGTGTGTTTGTGTGTTTAGACTTTTATTTTAATAAGTGAGACCATCATGGCAGTGGGATTGTAAACTCGTTCTCGCAATTTCTTGAATCCGGATGACAAAAAAGAGAAGCCAGAACCATCTTGTGCCGTCAGATGTTTTCCGACTGCACAACAATGGGTTCTAATATACTATAAGAATATGAAAACAGTACTTGCTCATATTATTTTAGATTATAGTTACCTAAAATTTTTATTTTTTCGCTACATTCTAAAGTCTATATATGAAATTTCAATGTTTTATTTATATAATTTTCACCATAACTATAGGTAGCCAGCGTTGGTTGTACAATTCTGACATATCCCGTACTTGGCCAGTTTCTGGAAAGTTCTCAAAACACCATCGTATTTTATATGAGCTAGTGCTGAATGTACAGGTAAGCTAAATGTACACTTATTATTAAATAGGTGTGATTGTAAACGTGAGAGGTGGTGGGTCCCACTCGAGGAAATAAAATATTTTTAAAGCGCGTCGTTGAGTTTCGCCAATGTCTCTAGAATTCGGCGGAAAATGAGGAATAAAAGTATCTTAATGGAAACAGAGTGTTTTAACATTAAGTACCCTAGTTCCCACGGCCTATCCTGCTATGTACAGGATACAGCGTGAAGCTAACGCTAAGAAAGCTTTATTTTACTTAAAATTTATACATAATATGAGTTATATTTTTTTCTAAACCCTTCTTTGGTTGGTATAACGGTTGGTGACATCAAACACTTATCAAAAAGAAGTAGCTTCACTTATAAGGTAACCTAATATTAAGACACTCCGTTCTCCACTTCCTGCCCGAAATCGAGACATTTGCGTGTTGAGTAGCGGAAGTCAATGCCGCGCCAACGCTTTAGTATTGTAATGTGTATATTTGCATTTTGTTTCTAGAAACGTCTAATAGAGCTACTAAGTGAACACAGGCCGCCCTTAGACCAGCTATTCGACCATATGTGTAGACTGCTCGGTACACATTTACAACAAGAAGGCATTTTACCCAAGAACATAGATTCTAATGAACTTATTGGGGTAAGTTTTTTTTTAATATCTTTTTCTTACATCTTTTTTATTTCGAATTAAAGGAGTTATTTTAATATTAGTACTTCGTTTTTGAGATTATAAACTGTAATGCTAATGGTCATAAGTTCGATTACCACGCGAGCTTATTAATTATTTTCGTTTACTCGTTCTGGTAACAAGACAAAACGCGGCGTTGAGTTCCGCAACTCAACACGTAATGCATCGAAAAATTATCCGGTGCGTAGGAAACAGAGTGTTTTAACACTACGTTTAAACTTTTATGTTCTCTCTTTACCCTGCTACATGTGGGATACAGCGTGAAGCTGAAAACAATATAGAATACAATTTTTTTTCTCTTAACAGAAGGCCTACCGTCTCTGTCCACACCACGTGTCCCACTACCTGGGACTAGATGTCCACGACTCGGCGCTGGTGAAACGCAGGGTCCCCGTGGTGCCCGCCATGCTGCTTACAGTCGAACCTGGTCGGTGATAGTCTTTAATTTTATTGTATTTTTGTGTTTACTATTTTTAAATTGCAGATGAATCTGTGTACTTTAATGTTAAAATAAATTTAACAATTGTTTTATGTAAATTAGATGAGACGTAATCTTAGATGCGTTTTAGTTTATCATTTCGCTCTTACTAGCCATATAGGTTACGAAGCTCCTTCGGATACATTTCAACCGGGCACAAGTATGCGGCTGTAAACACTACAAAGCGAGACACAGCCCGACTTCGAGTTCCGCCACTCGCGGTGCCTACACGCAGAGCCTCCAGAAATCGGCGAAAAGAGGGAAGCGAAAGTGACTTAAAAGGAACGGAGTGTCTTAACTCTAAGTTCCCCGTTCCTATATCTAGGATACAGCGAGAAGCTAAAAATTAAAAAAAATCTTTAATATTTTTACTATTTTTAGGCATCTACATCCGTCCGGACGACACGTCAGTGCCGCGAGAGTTCCGCGGAGTGGGCATCAGAATAGAGGACGACGTTCTCATAACCGATGACGGTGTTCTAGTACTGACTGACGCGTGTGTGAAGGAGGTCGATGATATTGAAGCTTTGGTGGGAAAACAGAATTTTTAATTAATTTTGTTATATAATTTGTACTAACGAACCAAACACGACTTCGCCCGCTTAAAGTTATTGTTATATTATAGCCAAATCATAGAAAATATTTTTCATAATTTGTAAACTATGTGTGATTCTGATGTAAAAGTAATGTTATTGTAAAATTTCGTATAAATCCGTTCAGTAGTTTTAGCGTTCAGTTTTAGCGTTTTGTATATTCTGGAATCTGGAAACATTTCAGTTTCCAGAAACTTGATTGATCGGGCTTATTGTTGTCATTCGAATAATCGAATGGTTAACAGATTTTTTTTTATATTACTATTAGTATTGATTTCTGAAATATATTAAACTTTTCGAGAAGTATAAATATATTTATTAAATTAACTATTAACTTTCGTACTACTTATGACAGANCTTATTTGTAAAAGATATATATAATATTTTTGTAGTACAATCTACATGTATTTATCTGTTCCTACAGCGCTCGCTATTAACGCCCAATATTAATAACCTATCTCCAACGTCAATCTTAGATTGTTAATGTGTAATACATCTATCCAATCTCTAGATTGGATAGATGTATGAAACAATCTAAGATTGACAATTAATAATTGTGGACTATTGTCCACAATTATTAATAAAATCAGCTTCACACTGTATCCCGCACACATCAGCGTAGGCAGAGGGAACCTAGTGTTAAAACGCTCCGTTCCCCATTTTTCGCCGAGTTCTGGAGGCATTGCGTGTTGAGTAGCAGAACTCAACGCCGCGCTTTGCCTCGAAAAGAAATAAAAATATAAATGTAAACAAATATTTCATTTCCCCGAGTAGGGAACGAACCCACAACCGGTTTTACAGTCACACTTTGTGCCCCTGCGCCACGACTAGCCTAACAATTATTAATAATTTTCAATTAATCAAATTTACCATAACATGATCGAAGTTTTGTTTTTAATCTATACGCATAATATATGTGTTTATAGCGATCACCTCCCGATTTTTAGTGCGGATAATGACAAATCTGTATAAATGAAAGCCAGATAGTATAGACCTCATTATATTTAGTTATTATATATGAGTATATTGTTATTCATATTTATGTGATAATATGATTAAATGTATGTATGTATTTGTTGGATGTAAGGCAGAAAGGTTTTAGTCTACTTGTAAATTAATAGAACTTCCAATTCAAAGTTGTTATTGTATCATGAGTGGTAATGCGAAATTGTCAATAATTTTAAGTTTGAGGCCGGTCGTGGCGCAGCGGCACGAGGTGTGACTGCAAAACCGACTGGTTGTGGGTTCGATCCCCACTCGAGGAGATGAAATATTTACTTAAATTTATATTTCCATTTCTTCGCTCTGGTGTCGAGGTTAAGCGCGGCGTTGAGTTCTGCCACTCAACACGCAATGCCTCCAGAATTCGGCAGAAAGTGGGGAACGGAGTGTCTTAACACTAGGTTCCTTCTGCCTACCCTGCTGTGTGCGGAATACAGCGTGAGGCTAATTTTTAATTTATTTTTAAGTTTTTTAAGTTTGTAAACACACACTCAGAAATAGTAAATCCTTTTTTAGCGGTGGCTGGATTTGAACTTGAGCCACTGCAAACCGACCATGCGCTCTGACCATTAAGCGTTTGTTACTGTTTCTACGTATGTTGTACCGTGTGGTCAACAAGTCGTGGTCGCTCTGAAGTTAGGCTTTCTAAACTTTTGCGCATTGTTCATTCAGGATGAAAATAATTAAAAATAAAAGAACGGGCGGCCACAACTTGAAGATCGCACTGTCCTAAGTGTGTTAGAATGTTTTCTAAAAAAAAAACATTTTTTAACTTCTGTTTTAACAACATTTTGTCTACGAGTTAAAACTTCTAGATTTCATTTTAAAAAATCTGATTTTGTTATAAAATTATACAAACATTCTTTGAAAATTTCTGACTTTTTGGATTTATTCCTCTCTGCTTAACATGTAATGTTAATTATTAGTTATAAACTAATATAATATCTATTTTCGTTTTATTTATTCCCACTTATAATACTCGTTTTGGCCGTTGGAATATACATATATCAGCAAAGATTTCACCTACAATACATATTGAGGGACGAATTGCTTTAGCTTCACGCTAACAAGAACCTGGGAACCTAATTTTAAAACACTGCATTCTCCATTAGGACACTCCGTTCCTCTCTTTCTGCCGAGCATTCTTGAGACATTAAGTGTTGAATGGCAGAATCCAACGCCACCTTTGCCTTGTTAACAGAGTGAGAAAATAAAAATAATAAACAGTTGCGTGCTTCCGTCCTTGCGCCACGATGGCTTTTTTTGCTTATACAGTGTTTTTGTCATCACCGCTTTAAATGAAACCACAGTTTTAACTACTCTATAAATACCTGATACAAATAAAACAAAGGAGATTTTTCCTAAAAAAAAAGTGATTTTTTCAAACAAAATAATCAATAAAATTTCGTTGTAAAATAAGACACCATTTGTCAAGAATATCGCACTGACTCAAACCTATCAAAGCGATAACGCCGCGCACTCCTCATCGAGAGATATCCCTTTCTTGTTCTGATATGTTTTTGAGAATGAAAAGTAACAGATCGGCAACTCTTAGTATTTTTGTAGTAGTACGTGTTTACGTTATTGATATTTATGCGTAACTGCGTCACACGAAATACAGGTATGGATAAACATCGTGAAATGAAAAAAAACCATACGTTTAAACTGTTGAGGTGTCTTAATTAATTTCTGTAGGTACGGGTTGAAATATCTCACCCTATATGCAGCTCCCGTAGAAGGAGCGCAAACGCTTTCACTGTGTATAATTATATAAAACCCTGAAGGCATGGATAAATAAAAAAATGTTCAAAAAATCCCTTAAATGTATTTATTTAAAAAAAATAAAAATAAAACATCGGAATGTACATAAACAGTAAATACTTAAAATTGTATTACTCGAGAACATATCAGATCAATATATATGACATTATAAGGCACGATTCTAACAACATTGCTTATTATATAACCTAATTTAACTTGTTTTTTTTTATTACAATAATGTTATTTTTAACATAATTTTAACAAATTTAATTCCAAAGAAAAAAATTGTGCAATCATTTATTGTTCTCTAGGTTACTTTATTAATAAAAAAAAAGTCGTATATATAAGATATAAGAAAACAGTAAAAGACTTACAAAATTGTTCCTATAGAATATTAATTAAATTGACTTTTACTATTATAATATAATAAAAAAATCACTATAACGCTCGAATATAAAATAAGGTCTTAAAATATAACCAAGTCGAAACCAGCACGACTCGGTCTTATAACCAAACATTTAAAATACAACCTTTACTTAGGAAAGTATCTATAATATATCTAAATATATTTATATATAGTAAAAAATCGAGTGTCTCAGTTTTCGAGTTACATGCAAAAAACATGTAAGATAGTCTTAGGTAATATTTATTTTTAATTGGTCCCGATTATTGTCTATTGCCTTTATAATATTAAGGTCTTAAATGGGCACAAAAGAGGAAATTGCAATGTTACTTCATTTTCATATTATTTTTTTTAGCTTCACCTGTATCCCACGTATAGCAGGATAGGGGGATTCCAGTGTTCAATTTTAGGAACTCAACGACGCGCTTTGTCTTGCAATTTATTCATTCCCTCAAGTGGGCATCGAACAAACGAAAGTCACCTTTCCAATGTGACGCAGTGCCGCTACGCCACGGCGGCCTCAAATCTTTTAAACAATCTCTTATTCAAATCTAAATTTAATCTATCCAAAAAATATTAAATATAATAGAGAACTATAGAACTTATTTTTTACATATTACAAAAAAGATGCTAGTGTAATATTTGTTAAAACATTATTACTGAACTGTTGATGATATAATTTAGTTTTTTTCTTTTTTTTTAATGGCCTCATTTTGCGATGACAGACGCAAAATAAACTGCCAATGTCACGTAAGTTAAAGAAAACACATATGACTCAGTACATTTTTGTAGAATATTATGGGTATGACTGGTTCAAACTCTGACATGGCAAAAATAAGTAACCAAATACAAATGGTATACATTATTGTCTTATTTGTGTAAATATATACTTGATTTACTTGCACTTTATAATATTTTTACAAAGCTGACATATCTTTGTACGAAAAATTATTAGATAAAAAATAAATTTACAACATAGATATTATTATGTAAAAGTGCCACATATTAACTGGTTTTATTACTAATCATAAAAATATTTTGAGCTTAAAATATTTATTAATTATATAAAAATAAAAAAAATGAAATATAAATTAGATAAAATTGTACAATTTATTAAATGAAATAAAAATTATTTCATCTAAAACTGAATAATGAAATACTAATGGTGTTTGCTGTGTATCGATCATTGTATTTAAAAAAAAACTGAGCTTCGACATAACATTATTAAAGAATAGAATTTGAAGATGAGTGAGTGAGTGAAGTGATCATAAAACCAATGATCAAAAGATTTTAAATTGACAAATATTGTCAAATTTATTGTCAACGTCATAAAAATACACAATTGTTTAGGTGTTTTAAATACAAATTGCACTTGTTCGTACTTTATTTAATATAATATGACTATGAAGTACCGCAAATCTGTACCAATATAACGTTATATTTATAACGCAATTAATAGTTCCTGAGATTAGAGCGTTCTAAACATATTTATCGGATAATATTAATATCTATATAATATATATATCATCATCATCATCAAAACAGTTTAGCTGGCTATTTTGATATTGAAATGTTAAGTTTTTTGGCAACAATTAATTAGAAACGAAGAAAGTTTTGCATTATTTCATAGCTTGGAACATTGGGACATAAAACATTTATTCTATATACTCTTAGGTATATATACTTCTACTTATGTATAACGAGTAGGACATCCGTGGATTTCCCAGGACGAGGCTTCACCAGTCGACGTCATCAGGCAATCCTCCCGGATAATCCCCGGTCAGGCAAGCAGTGCAATGACCTCCGACACCATCACTTGGTGTCACCTTCATATTATAATGTACTGCACTTACTAGACCTTCTACACTGAGGTATTCGAGACTGTCTGCGCCTGTTTTAAAAATGAAATTATCGTTATTTTTTTTTATTATAAATACGTTCGATAAACAACATAAAAACATAAAACATGTGTCACGCATGACATTATCTTAATATATTTTTTTAGCTTCACACTGTATACGGAGGTAACCTGAGCCGAATTCTTGAGGATTTGCATATTGAGTGGCAGAACTGAACGCCGCGCCTTGTCTCGTTACTATAGCGAAGAAATGAAAACATTAAATATTTCATTTTCCCAAATGGAAATTTAACCCACAACTGTCACGTTCACAGTCGCAAAAATTTAAGAAAAATACTATATAATATATAATTTGCTTCTCTCCCTCATATTGATACAAGTATATCTTAAATAGTAACTGATCATTGCATGTACAAGAATAAAGGAAGATATGAGAAAATCTATCATTGGCGGCATTTATCAATGTAATAGAACCCAAATTAATGATTTTAAAAATTTTTGTCTGTTTGTCTATGGCATACACAAACAAACAAAAAAATTAAAAACTATGTGTTTGTTCATGCTAATCTTAAAATCGGCTTAACTGATTTAAGGGCAGTTTTCACTATTTGTATTTAGACAATCTTTACTTAATATTTTTAATAAAAATTGCTACAAAACAATTTAATTAGTAAATCAGCTGAAACTTTAGTTTTAAACGTGGTTCACTTACCAACATGTTCAGCTAATTTAAAGGAATCCATTTTATTCGCGATAAGTTCTTCTGTAGTGGGTATGTTGATGCCCATGTAACATGGGTACTTGAGAGGTGGTGATGCTATCCTAATGTGTACCTGTGAAAAAAAAATAAGATTTAAAAAAAGTCAGAGACCGTAGGGACAAGCGGTCACCGTAAGCACGACTGATCGTAAATTCGATTCCCATTCGAGGAAATGAAATATTTAATATGTTAACATTTTCGCTTTGGTGTCGAGGCAAACCACGACGTTGGGTTTCGCCAATTAACACGCAATGCCTTCGGTATTCGGCGGAAAGTGGAGAGCGGAGAGTCTTAACATTAGGCTCCCTCTGCCTACCCTGCTAACTACGGGATACAGCGTAAAGCTGAGAGATAAGAAAACAAAAACAAAGCTCAACTCACCTCAGCAGCACCAGCATCCCTCAGCAGCTTTATAATAGGTCCAATAGTGTTTCCTCTTACAATTGAATCATCTATGAGTACTATGCGTTTTCCCCGCACGTTCTCCGAGAGGGCGCCGAATTTCTTAGCGACTCCAAGTTGACGCAGCCGGGTTGAGGGTTGGATGAATGTACGCCCCACGTATCTGTTCTTGCAGAGTACTTCCATGAATGGTATTCCCGACTGGCGATGGAAAAAATATTTATTATTGGTTTTTTATTTATATTTAATAATTTTCTACAATGTTGAAAATTAGTAGGACACTATAACTATAGTGTATCTCAGATTAACGCTTAGTACTACAGAAAACTAAAGTTATTAAACTTTATTAACAAAACATTCTTGAAATTTTAATAAACCTATACCTGAATATTGCAACTTTAATATCGTCAGTTTCAGAAACATAATATTGATAATATTATACATGAAAACGAGATGATAAAATACTAAATAGATGCCAAATGAGTACCTGTTAAGGCTAAAGCGCAGTGTTGAATTCCACCAATCAACACGCTACAACCAACTAGATTCCCAGGTTCCCTTTGCCTAACCTGTTATGTACGAGATTCAGCGTGGATCAAAAAAAAATAAGCATACCTGTCTAGCATATCCATGTGCAGCGGCCGTACCGGACTCGGGCACGGACGACACGATGTCGGCGTCCACGGGCGACTCGCGCGCCAACATGCGCCCGCACTGCAGTCGCGCCGAGTACACCATCTGACCTGAATAGCGAGTATAGCGAACGTTTGATGAATAAGTTACAATGGTGAGTGGGTGGGTGGGTTTGAGTGAGTGACTGAGTGAGTGAAATGGGAGTGAGTGGCGTAATATAACATACATGTAATAAAAAATATAAGGTACATGTATGTATGTACATGTACAGTATGAAGGAGATATATACTTCATATCATGGTGTTTATCGTCTGGGAGTTCGGTAGGTATATTTGGTCGGGCACCCCCGATATCAAGAACAAGTATTCAAGTAAGCAGCTTCAATGAAGACAATAGAAACTTCAGATATTATCAATCATTAGAAAACCTGGTATTTCTCTTCTCTTAATGAATCAGTACCATGTTGTGCACTTACCTTCAAAGATACTGTCGGCCCTCGCAAAGTAAACATATTCGAAGATGCAGAAGGCCTGGTGCTTGCCGGCGGGACGTTCCACCACGTCGACGGTGCGAATGCCGTGCCGTGACATTTCTACAATCTCGCCTGGTAGCACTTCTCTCACGTAGCGTGCACCTAGAGATGATAAAAAAATTATTTTTAAAGAATTATGTATATATTGCACATAGCCATGTATAATTGTGATGAAACATAGCCTGATCAATCCTCGATGAATCCAACAAAAACAAAAATTTTTCAATTCGATTATTGTTTAAACTATAATATTAGAATACATTTTTTTTTATTTCTTACATTTTGGAACTTGGACTACGATAAAGAGTAAAATTCTAACTCCACACTGCTTCTTAGCAGATATAGAAAAGTGTTTCAGATATAACACTGCGCCAATAATACTCGAGCATAATATACTCATCGTAGTCTAGGAGATCAGCTTCACGCTGTATCCCCCACACAGGAGAGTAGTCAGAGGGAATCTAGTGTTAAGACTCTGTTCCCCAATTTCCACCGAATTTGCGTGTTGAATGGCGGAACTTAACACTTTATGCTTATACCTTGATGCCAAAGCGAAGAAATGATGTAGGGATCGAACCCACAACAGTCGCGTTACAGTCACACCCACTCATGCGCTTCTTCGCCACGAAGGCTTCGACAGTCCTAGTCTAGAAGATAATTAGTAATAATACTAATCTCTATATATTATGAAATAAAGTCGCCATCCGACTCTGTCTGGCCTTTCTAACTCTTCTTCTTCTAGACCACGCAACGGATTTTGATGCGGTTTTCACCATTAGGTAGAGTATTTCTCAGGGAAGGTTTATGTATAGTTTATTACATGTATATAATAGTTTATAAAAATATATGGTTATCTATCTTATATTCATATTTTAAATAACATATTTATTACGATATTTACAATGTCAAAAGCATTTGTAATTGTACTCAACAATTATATAAAAGTAAACAGTAAACATTCACAAAATAACAAACTGATAAGAATATCTTACTTGCGGGAAATTTTCGCTACACTGCTGAAGTAATAATAAATAACGATATAGAGCTACTATGAAATAACAAATTTATTTATATTGATTTATTATTTTAATTATATATTAATATGATGAGATAATTCTACAATTTTAGGCTTCAATTTGCATTTATTTAATTAATTAAATTAATTTTGGTTTGGTTCGTAGGTTTTTTTTAGCTTCACGCTGTATCCCGCACACAGCAGGGTAGGCAGAGGGTACTTAGTGTTAAGACACTCCGTTCCCCACTTTCTGCCGAATGCTGGAGGCATTGCGTGTTGAGTGGCAGAACTCAACGCCACGCTTTGCCTCGACACTAGAGCGAAGAAATGGAAATATAAATTTAAGCAAAAATATTTCATCTCCTCGAGTGGGGATCGAACCCACAACCAGTCGTTTTTACAGTCACACTTTATTTTATAGGTTTTGGGTGTTAATTCCATTTTAGGAGCCGCGTATAAAATACAGCTAATATTTTTTAATTATGAACTAGAAGCCCAAACTTAGTTTCAACTGCAAAACTTTATTGTAATATTAAAGCCAAATTATACTAAAACTTTGAATAAATTGCAGCTCATGTGTAATTCTGATGAATAAACTATGTTACGGTAAAGTTTACTCTAAGCCCGTTCGGTAGTTATTTCGCGAAAGTGGAACAAACATCCATCCTCACAAACTTTCACATGTATAATATTAGTAAGATAATAAGATAGAATAGGATTATAAAATGGAAAATGTTGAACGAAAAATTGACTTTAAGTAAAAATCAATAAACATAAAAAATCATGTTACAAATTATTTAGTACTAATTACATAAATACAGAAATAACTTACCAATAGAAAGGAAGCCGCAGGATTCTGAAGACACCACCCAGCCTTCAGCCTTGTCTTCCAAACCGTTCTTCGCACTACCATTCATAAGGACTGTCAATATTAATACACTTATAAGTCTTTTGAGTTCTATTAAATCTATTAAAAACATACTTTATTGATAGATCATTATTAAAAAAATGTTAATACACATAAAATCAGCTTAACTCTGTATCCCGCACACAGCAGGGTAGGCAGATAATGTTAAGACACTCCGTTCCCCACTTTCTGCCGAATTCTGGAGGCATTGCGTGTTGAGTGGCAGAACTCAACGCCGCGCTTAACCTCGACACCAGAGCGAAGAAATGGAAATATAAATTTAAGTAAATATTTCATCTCCTCGAGTGGGGATCGAACCCACAACCAGTCGGTTTTACAGTCACACCTCGTGCCGCTGCGCCACGACTGGCCTCACACTGTTAATACACATGCTTTTTTTAATTTAATTTGGTAGCAAACTTCACTCATTCACATTCACATATTTTATTATCTAATAGGTCATCCTTTTCTTTCCATGTTAAAAAGAAAGAGACAGCATTATGTATTATATATTTTCCAAATAAATTCAAAAATAATTTTAAAATATATTATAAATAATGTTCATGCACAATTTTTTAAATATTTTTTTGTAAACGTCATTCATTCACATTAGGCAAGACATTGACCAATTAAAGCAAATATCCACTTTTGTTGTCTGTAATAAAAAAATTATACTAGTGATGATGAAATTTATAGGAACTTTAAAAATATCACAAAAATTATGCAATTATAAAAATACATAAAAAAAATGGAATGATAAAAAAACCAGATTCTTGATAATGTTTCATTCCTTCATGCATTTAAAATTCCTTATATAATAGTTTATTTAAAATGTAATCTTAATTAAACTTAACAGAGATTTTGTTAATTATATTTAAATGAAATATGATAAAATGTATATCATGCATTACCCGCGGCATGCTTCGATGATGATGATTTGTAGACATCTGAAAGACCACATTCAATGATAACATTATTTATTATTATGAAATTATTATTATAGGTTATTTAAGATGCTGCCGATGCCGTTTGAAAGCCCGTTTCAGGGCCGTGCGCAAACACTACACGTTGTGGATTCGATTCCCACTCACTCTGGTAACAGGGCGCGGGGTTGAGTATTGTATAGCTAGTTTCGTTTAACTATGACGTATTTGCACCTTATGAAAAATAACAAACCGAAGAAAAATGCCATTACGACATTGTTGCACTAAATGAGATAGATCCACTTTAAATACTATAAGTTATAAGGGGCTATCCATAAAATACGTCACACGTTATTTCTGCACATTCAAGTATTTTTTAAATTCGTGTGACGTTATTTATCATCACAAACAAAAGAATAACTTTACTATTATCTAATTTTTTATCAATTATTATATGTAGGGCGTCGTGGCGCAGCAGCACAGTGTATGACTATAAACGCAACGATTGTGGGATCGATACCCACTCAGGAAAATTAGCTATTATATTTTCATTCCCTTGCACTGATAAAATGACAAAGCTCGGCGTTGAGTTCATTCAACACGGAATGTGTCGAAAAATTCTAAAAACAATTATAATATAAATTTATAAAAACAGTACATACATGATGACCCCAAAGGCAATATCTTGCCAAGGCACAGTGGTCTGTTCCCATACGGATCTCGTACAGCATATATCTTGTCTTTGAGCATTATCACCAATGAATAACTTAGAGGAGCCAGCCTGGAATATCATTTATTTTATATTTTACATATTTTATATTAAAAATATTCAACACGCAATATCTCCAGAAATCGGCTGAAAATGGGGAGCAGAGTGTCTTAAAACTAGGTACCCTCTGCCTACCCTGCAGTGTGCGGGACAATGAT
Source organism: Heliconius hermathena (assembly GCA_013403705.1). Lineage (NCBI taxonomy): Eukaryota > Metazoa > Arthropoda > Insecta > Lepidoptera > Nymphalidae > Heliconius > Heliconius hermathena. Next base: position 647,589 of record JAAIXJ010001769.1, on the reverse strand, counting down.
GGTAATAAGGAAAACATAAGAAATTTATCAATGTATATTTCTATTTTTCGATTTATATGAATTTTGATAATTAAATGGTTTTATTATAGAATATAATAAATTCAGTTTAAACTAACCTCATAAGATTATTAATTCTAGCGGGCCAGTCCGGTCCGTTGTTTTCACCCTCGGGAGGGTTTAGGCAAAGTGCTTGCGTTATAAGTTCAGAGTCTGAATGAGTTGATAATCCTACACCACGGCCCAATACCTGGTTATAAGATTAAATATTAGAAAATTCAGGAAATTGGACAGACGGTTTTGAATCCAAAAGATCAAAAGATGGTACAAAATTCTGATACGACGAAAATAAATAATTAATCCATTTAAAATAAAATATATATCGAAAGCCAGACTGGATAGTATGCTATAACGCTAAAATAGAAATCCGGCTTAAAAACACTGTATTTACATTACGGTCGACGAGTCGTGGCCTGCTTCTAATTAAGCGGAACTTAACTCGGGAACAAAATAATCGAAAGTTAAATAAAATCTTAAAATCAAATGTACGCAGCCATCTACAACTAACTTCAGAGCGGCCACGACTCGTCGCCTGTAAGACTATATCTCTTTCTCTTACCATCTTACGCAAACTGCTACAATTAACCAGTTCCCCGTTATGCGCTACCGCGAGCTCACCGTGCGCCGTGTGCACCACAAACGGCTGACAATTCACTTCCTCTGATGCCGCTGATGTTGAATATCTGTACAGAATACATAATATAATATGTGTTTGTGTGTGTGTCATTATTTAAATTTCATATGTTTTAAAAGAGAACATGAAATGTTTATTACACCTTCAAAAATCTTTTTTGCCATTCTTTCATCATTCATTCGTACGACGTGCCCAAATCAGCTGAGTACGTTCTTCATTCTCACCATGACTTCCTCGCTAGTACCTACCTGCCATTATGTATATCTTTTCATTGAGGTTTCGATCAGCTAAGCTGACTCCTAAGAAGAGTTCGCATCTCCACAGCATTCATCTTTCTTTCATTCTTCTTCTGTAATATCCACGTTTCGCTGCCGTATAACAACGTCGATACCAACACTGCCTTAGTTACAGCTAAACCTGCAGCTGTATAAATATAATGTAAAGCTAATAATAAGTTGTTAAAACTAACCTTGTATGACCAATTCCAAGGTTGCCTTTCAATTTTTTCATGGCTTCGTCGTTAAATATATTGTTGATAAGCCCCATGCCCTTGTGAGTGTTGAAGGTGCGCGCGCTCTTGCCCTCTGATGTCACTATACCCGCTGACTCTTGTCCTCTGAAAACAAAAAATCATATTTATAAATGTATTTTGTCATTTTTTGCCAGAAGAAACCTGGGAACCTAGGGTTTAGGCACTACGTTCCCATTAAGACACTTCGCTCCCCACTTTGCCTCGGTACTAGAGCGAAGAAATGAAAATATTAAAATATTTAATTTGCTTGTGTGGGAATTGATGCCGCAACCTGTCGCGTCTACAGAAGCTTGCGCCCCTGCGCCACACCTGGCGTCAATTACTATTATATTTTTATTTTCATAGAAACAGCAATAAAAATATAAAAAAGTTATGTATAATAGTGTTTTCATAGAAATAATGGTTTACGTTTATTTGGACAGACACAATTTGTCCGGGGTGTATTTTGAGAAATATGATAGAAAAAAAAATACATTGAAATTTGACCCGCTGAATGTGGTATCGTTTATAAATTTAAGAGTAATATAGCTCGTCTACTTCACAAAATTTACCAATCTCTTAACTTTTGAAATACTTTTTATGTATTGATATCAGACTTTGGGAAACAATTAAAAATTTAACTTTCAGTAAACTACCATGCTGATATGATAACACTAAATATTTTAAATGAAACTATTTTAACCGGATTAATCGCGTATATTTTACATTTTTTCGAACACTTTCGAAACGTCGGGTTTCCAAAATGTATAAAAATACAAAATATACGCGATTAATCCGGTTAAAATAGTTTCATTTAAAATGTGTAATAATCGTAAAAATCAAAGAACTTATTATACTAAATATTTTTTTGGTAAATTGATTTTTATTTCTTACTTAAATTTTATTCAAAAATAAAGCTTTACGAGTTTCCAAAGCTTCCCTTAAAGGAATCCTTCAAGGTCCTATCCTTCAAGTTTCCCTTAAAGGAATCTTTCAAGGATGCCAAATATTACTAAGTAAATAGCATACCAACGAGAAAATTATATGCACTAAGCACATTATAATGTTAAAACGAAGAACAATATTTCAATTAAAAAACGAGTTTCAATTGTATTCAATTTAAAACAAAAAATATCAACTAAGTCACAAATTATATATATCTACCAGTTAGTACCAGTTTTAACCTGTTTCAAATAAATTATTAAAATTTATCTTCAAATTATTATCAATGTCCGGTTCAAGCAATGGCAACATTATCTGAGATGAATTGAAATCGCCCTTGACATGATAAAACATTATTTCAGTTGCTAGAGATCGTTTTCGTAATTTAATCATGTTGTCCAACATTGTATTATAATTTAAAAATCGAATGATTTGTAATAATAATTGAGTTTTTTTAAATTCATATTTTTTATTTATTTAAAATTTTGATACATTTACTTTTCACATTCTTCTTAGTTAGATATTTTAACATTATTTTAAGAACTATCAGATTTTATAAAAAATTGTATTATTATTAAGTTGTTGAGGAACATCGTAAAGTTTGTGTCGTTTAGTTGTTTCATACAAAACTTTTAAATTCGTTATTTGCATATATATGTGTTTGAGAACTCTCGTAGTGCAAGGGTACAAGTGTGCGACTGTAACACACACACAGGTTGTGGGTTCGATTTCCAATCAAGGAAATAAAATAATGAATATTTTTGTTTTCCTCGTTCTGGTAACGAGGCAAAGCGCGGCGTTTAGTTCCGCCACTCCACACGCAATTCCCTCCAGAATTCAGAAAGTAGAAAGTGTAGAGCGGAAATGTCTAATGGGGAACGGAGTATCTTAACACTAGATTTCAAGGTTCACTATGCTCTCCTACCCTGGTATGTGGAAAATATAGCGTGAATCTAAAAAATAATAATTTATATGGAGCCCTCGTTACACAATTGGTGTGTCTGTCTGAACTAGATAGGTTAGTTTTAGCCTCTCTGGACTGATTTATATAAAAGTGTGAAGCAGGGTGCAACCACTTAATAAATTACTTAGTGCCGCGCCGCGCTTAGGCTTGGCACCAGAGCTCAAGGGAATAAAAAAAATATTAAATATTAGATTTCCCCGAATAGGAATCGAACCCACATCCGTAGCATTTACAATCACATGCTAGTGTACCTGCTCCAAGAAGGCCTCAATTCAATTGTGATTAAAAAGTTTTTAATTGAAATTTATAACATTCATTTATGTTCTATGCCTGCTGACTTGAATGCCTTCAAGTCTACCTTCTAAGGTCTTTACTCATATATAATTTGAACTATTATAATATGCATTTACTAAAAGCTACCTACTTACATCAACTGATAACCTGTACCACGACCTACGATAAATAAAAACGTGTTCATCTGTTGATGGCTGTCGCGTGTTTCTATATCGTCAGAAACATTTAAATACTGGTAAAATAACAAATATCGGTAAGTATTATAGTTTATTCAAAATTGAAATATTTAATTTTTCTTACTTTAGCAAAAACAATGTTATTAGTTGTTTAGGTTGTTAGTTTCGTAAATTAAAATAAATAAATTAGCTTCACGCTGTATCCCGCACACAGCAGGGTAGGCAGAGGGAACCTAGTGTTAAGACACTCCGTTCCCCATTTTCTGCCGAATTCTGGAGGCATTGCGTGTTCAGTGGCAGAACTCAACGCCGCGCTTAACCTCGATACCAGAGCGAAGAAATGGAAATATAAATTTAAGTAAATATTTCATCTTCGAGTGGGGATCGAACCCACAACCAGTCGGCTTTGCAGTCACACCTCGTGCCGCTGCGCCACGACCGGCCTCAAGTTAATAAGTTAGTTTCGTAAAATTCAATTAATAAATCTTAAATTAATAAAGCGAAGCGAAACGAAACGAAACGTTATATCAATATAAATACGAATGCGTATCCTGTAAAAATCTTTTACACTTAGAACATACCGTATTTGTTAAATTACTCTTAGTTGTTTCCATTTGACCATTCAAGAGAAGCCTCAGGAAAAGCTAGTAATAATACAAAATTATATATGAAATCATGAGTCTGGTCATGGCACAGGAGCACAGAGTATGATTGTAAACATGACAGATTTTGATTCCAACTCGAGGAAATAAAATATTTAATATTTTTATTTATTCGCTCAGGTGTAACCACAAAATGCCTCCAGAATTGGGGAAAAATTTAAATAGGGAATGGATTATCTAGCACTAGGTTCCGTCTGCCTACACTGCTGTGTGCGTGATACAACGTGAAGCTGAAAAAAATCCTACCTGTGTTGTAATGCGACCAGTCCAAGGCATATTACTTGACCTACGTCCACTTGTGTTGGCCAATCACCTGTTCCTATTGCACCGAAAACCCCACATTCGTGTGTCAATCCTGTAACAAGTATAACAAAAATATATTTACCTAAGATCTACTTCTTAAAGTGTAGTGGGGAACGGAGTGTCTTAACACTAGGTTCCCTCTGCCTACCCTGCTGTGTGCGGGATACAGCGTGAAGCTGATTTTTACTTCTTAAAGTATGTAGGCAAATGTTACAGATTCTTTTTCTCCCAAATAACCCTTAATTAATGCATAATATACCGCGATTATTTTTTTTCTTATTTTAAAACAATTTGATTTGCCTTGCAATATCTGATTAACGCAAAATGATACTTTTGCGCCAACGCTCTATATTAGTTTGACAATTAGTTTTTTTTATAAAAAAAAACGATTATTTTATAATGTTGGTATGAAAAAAAACTTTTTGCTATAAAATGAACAATGACGAAATTTCAAAGATCACAATAAAATTTAACTAGTCTCAAGTTCCGATAAGAGGAACTTATTAAAAAAAAACACGCTAGCAACAATCTTCTAATACTTATCTATTAAAATTTACAATCGCGACGGTTTGATAAGGGTTAGTGAGCTTGGCATAATTTACGCTTTTTTTAACCTACTTACTTACGTGCTTGCTCTTAATATTCGCGTAACATTTAAAAAATATTATCGGCATTGAAAAAATTAAAATATGCTTATTACGATTATATTTTAAGGTTTATAATTTAATTTTATGCATCTGAGATTTTATGAACCCTACATTTAAATTTTACAAGCACCTAGAACATTGGTTCCCAACCAGTGGTCCGCGGACTACCAGTGGTCCGCAGAAGCCTAAATATCGCCCGCGAACGATTTTAATTTTATAACTGGGGATAGTGAGGCGAAGTTTCTGTTTAATTATCACAGTTCATTTATATTATACCTACATGCATAGAGGTCCCTGCTACCAAGAATGATATAAAAATGGTGATGTGATGCTTGATCAAGAAAAGATTGGGAACCCCTGACCTAACCTGTCATATCACCGAAATAAATATACTTTAAAAATACTGAGAAATAATAATCATAAAAATAATTATTATTTTAAAGTATTATTTGCTAATTTTTCATACCTTTCCCCAAACTTTGCAGCTAACAATTTGTTTAAAAATAATTGCTTCTTACACCAAATTAATATGTAGGTTATATACCTATCTATTTGAAACTATCCATACTACATTTATATATAAAATTATAACAGCTAAAAAATCATATTTTGAAATTACCTGCTATATTTGTTTATTATTTAATTTTATAACTCTGAACTTGCCTAATTATTTGTCATGACATGGCAATTACTCAATACATACCTATTAAAATATTAGATCCTTCAAACAAAGTTCAAATGTAGTATATATTCTCTACGTATGTAATACTGATTCGAAATATTCAAATATCCATCGCAGGAAAATCCAAAATGGAGACGTGTAGTTAAAGTTAAAATACAATGTTAAAAGTGAAAAATAATAAGCGCGAAGGCTTTTTTTTATATTGATACGTCTCACGTATTTATTATAATATATAAATGTTGTAACCCTACTATTAAAATACTACTCTATAATCATCATGAGAGTCTCTTGACTGTCGAGTGTCTCTTGAGTGGCTGAACTCAACACCGTGAATTGAAAGATAGGCTAGGGTAGTTACATAGTATGAACGGCATAGCAACGGCAAGAAGTGGCAAAGCGTGCGACTGTAATCGCGGTGGTTGTAGGTTCGATATCCACTCGATAGAATGAATTATTTAATATTTTTCTTTCCTCGTACTGGTAACAAGATAAAGCGCGGCGTTGAGTTACGCCACTCAACGTGCAATGTCTCGAAATTCGGCGGAAAGTTGGAAATGAAAAAAAAACTAATACATACCTGATGAAACTGCACCCCTTCCATATCGCTTACTCTTCACTTTGACTTCACTTTGTGTTTTGTCGCATTCGCAATTGCTGTTCATACTAAGTCTGTTCATGGGCTCCGTTGTATCTCCTACGCAACATGGTGATGGTCCTGCGGGACCCTCCATGCTTTCTGCAGAAAATTATCATAATAATTAAAATTAACATATAAAAACATGAAAAACTATATACTAAAAGTAAAATTTTATAGTTTTATTAAAGTTATTGCAACGCCATTAAAGAAAATTATAAGAATAATGGAACAATATAAAAGTTGTTCTTCAGAAGGTCTTTAACATTAAGTAATATTTATATAAATAAAAAGGAGTACATAGAATAAAATATTATAACAATAATACTATTGTAATAATAATAAATTACATCTCTATATTAACAATTGTATCATAAAATTCAATAGTTTATCTGTACTTTGTATACAAATCGTTAACTAATTGCTAACTGTATACAACAAGCAAAATAAACTTACACAGCCAAACTCAATATTAAATAATTTAAAAATGTAGAGTTGAAATAAGATAAAAAAAAAGCGAAATATCAAATTCAAGCAGAGCTATCACAACGTCTCACTAGACCAAATGAACTAAACAAGCGTAGATATCAACGCGCAATTATATTTGGCACGAATACGTTTACCGAATTTAATAATAAATGATAAGCTAACATAACATTTCCTATTTTGTGACGCTGACGACAAATCTGACCAAGAAATGGAGCTAAATGGGTTATAATATAAGTCGTCTGAATTGAACGTCACTGGGGAGGTCATCAAAGGCATTGTTCAACTAAATAAAAGATGTACGTCAAAGTAAATTATCTATTTTTTTATAGTTAACAGTCAAAATGGCTATTTGCTTATTTATAATCCAGCTATTAGGTAATTATGTTCTCTGTAGCTAGGTTATCCATTTCGTGCATAAGAAGATAATATTTTTTTGCAAGATGCTTCCTTTTACAGATGCTAGTTATCAAAAAAGTGTCATGGTAGGGGTCTAATAGAATTCTATTTCTTTTAGCACTTAGTTTTCACTTTGGTAGGGGTAGAAAATACGCGTTTCCTCATTTATGTCAACTCTACATGGCGGTCTTAATACTCCACTACTGTTTGGAAAAAAACTGAGCAAATACATCAGTCATTTGTTGATATATTTGTTAATGTTTTAAGCCTTAATTTTACTAGGTAAAGCAATGTGGCGTATCATGTTTCAAGCCATCAGAGAAGAAATTCTTTAGCATTCCATGAATTTACCGGAGATGAGGCCGGAGAGCAATGCCTGGGACTCTAGGTCTCGGAGGTCATTTAATAAACGCTTGTTTTAATGGTGGCATCTTAAAGTTAATTTTTTTCTTTATTTCACCAAATTTGAAATTAATTGATAACAGATCTAAAAATAAATTATCGATAGACCTTAGTAGATATTATAAGAGATGATTAATTATTGATCAAAAAGAACAAAGTCACTAAATTATTGTGGTGACTCAATATTCCTCTATACAAGGGATTCATGAAAATAAAAAAATATAGACATAATTAAATTACAATTGATATTGTCCTAAAATAAGTGTTACAAAATACCTTTAATATATATATTTTTTACCGAGCTTTAATAAATATTGTATGTATGTAGATAGATGCAAAAAGTATTTATTTATTTAAAAATAAATATATCAGCAATACTATCAAAGTCTATAATTAACACAAAATATAAACGCACTGCTAAAAATAATATAGTCTAAGCAAAAGTGATGAAAACAACGCACAGAATGTTATTATGAACTTACACCCTAGTTTAAACAAAACATGACGAAATTTGAAATAATAGAGTAGAATGTAAATAGTTCGCAATTCTCACTGATATGTCGTCATCGTGTGGTGCTGAGCCGCAGGGGGTCAGTTTATCGTATGACATTACTAGTATCTTTCCACAACATCATCTATAAACAAATAACCGATAAAGTTAAGATTCTGCATAACAATATGTATGTAAATATTATTACATACATATATTATTAATGTTGTGTTCTACTATTATATTTTTTTTATGTTTTTAGGCTGTATGACGTAACCTATAAGACCTATTTTTTTTTTAAATATTAAATGGAGTTCATCACTCGTATTGAATAATTATGCCAAATATCATATTACTGGACTTTCAAACTGACACGTGTTTGACTGCTAAGAGATAAAGAAATTAAGTTGAAATATTTTTGTAAATACAAAATTTTATGAGATCAAAAGAATTTTATTTTATTGAGACCAGTCGTGGCGCAGGGGCACAATCGTGTGACTGTAACGCGACATATTGTAGTTTCGATTGTCGATACTCGAGAAAAATTAATTTTTCATTCTGGTATCGTGGCAAAAAAGCGCGGCGTTGAATTCGGCCACTCAACACGCAATGCCTCCAGAATTAGGCGAAAAGTGGGGAGCTGACTGTCTTAACACTAGGGTCCCTCTCAAACCCTGCTACATAAGGGATACAGCGTGAAGCTGAAAAATAATATTTTATCACGTACGATACTTTCTCCTGCTAAGGTTACGGTCGTTCTCACCTCTATTATATATACCTTGATACATAGACATATTCTATTACTTTCATAAACACAACAAACAAACTTCCTCATAGTAGGCTCACAATATTTACTTATACACATATTTTCACTCATTCTTTAAACTGCCCAAACCAAAGCACTTATTTTTTTAACTCTGAAGTATATCTTAATTATTACATTTTTTTTATTCTAGATTCCTTTAGAATGTCCTGTCAATGCCCTTTAATTGGCGACGATTGCGATAGTACATGGGAATGTCTGTTGAACCGATAGTCAATCTTGCTTATATAACAAATTATAACTTGGTTATTATCTAATGATAGACAGATGAAAGGAAAATTTCAATATGATATCTGTAACGAGGTCGTGTTGACTTAAAATAATTATTATCGACTAACTTAAGCGATTTGTTCACGTAATCGGCTGATACTAGTTGTAGGTTCTAATCAGCGTTGCCAGATGTCCCGATTTTTGCGGGACGTCCCGATTTTTAGCTCAAAAATTAAATATCCCGATCGGGACAGACATGGTCCCGCATTTGACGGATTATTTCGCAAACTGTGATAAATCTTTTGTTATCACTTTAATACTTTAATGAATTACTAATATTTTCATAGAAATACCAAATAAGTACATTCGTAAGTAACGTATAATTAATTATCCTGAAGACTTAACTACCTTACATATGGTAAACGACGTCGGTGGTCGAATTAATATTTATTACCAAAAGCTTTATTTAAAAGTCCATTTTTTTTGTTTTCACCGTAAAAAAATTAGCCGACGCTTGGTTATAATCCATATTATTTGAAATGATATATTTATTTATTTTCTTTAAAAAAATAAATCTGTTTTCATTAAAAAAATCATTTGTTAGGGTGGACTCTAGAGGAGACCAGCGGACAGACAAGTGGAAATAGATAAAATGGGGAAAGACAAAATAGTGTATTTATAAATAAAATATAAAACAAATAATACCAATAATAAAAAAAACATTTAAAAGGCATATATCACATATTTATAATTATTAAATACATACATACTATATATACTATACCTAATATATATACAAGGATAGTTTTTTTTTACCGTTCTCAAAGACCTTTGCTAACAGACATTATTAGTAAAATTTAATATCACTAGTAAAAACGGATTCTTTGTTATGTAATTAAGATAAGTACAAATATACTGTATGTAATATAATATATATGACTATAATAATTATTATTTTTCTTATAAATTTTAATAAATAAGCAAGTGATAGCGCAGGGGCGCAAGTGTGTGAATGTAAATGCGACAGATTGTGGGTTCAATTTCCACTAGAGGAAATGAAACATTTAATCATTTCATTCCTTCGCTCTGATGTCGGGGTGAGGCGCGGAGTTAAGATACACCAATCAATATGTAGTTATATTCTATAGTTATCCTCGACAATTTTTCGATTTCAACATGTAGTTTCTGAGATTAGCACGTTTATCCATACAAACAAAAAGTTTGCTTTAACTACATTTATATACCACAAACACTGAGAAATACCTATAAAGAAGATTGAGAATAATTAAAAATTTATTAATTTATTTTCAAAGAAGCCAGGGCCCGGCTCGGCATCCGGAGATATAGTACATTTAATATTTCTTATCACTTTTTAATAAAACAAGGATATGCAGCAAGTAATAAAAATACTATAATAACGAAATGTAATTGAGCTAAATGCGAAAATACTTATAATGCTGCTTTTACCTAAATTTATAAAAATTAAATAAATAATAATATAGGGAGAAGGCAGTTTTACTTGAGATTTCGCGTATAGTGGACCCTAGTCTCATCCTCGAAACAGTGTTTTATTTTAATATTATTAAATGTATTTTTTATAATAATTTATAATGTAAAGTTTATTTCTCTTATGTAATAAAAATATATATAGTTAGGGTTAATTTCTTACAACATCAATACTATAATAAGGGACCTCCAATATAGTTAATAGTATATTATCTGTAATTGTAAGGAAATTAACGACAGGCCACACAAAATGGGGCAATAACATATTCCGCCCAAGTCGTTATTGATATCGTATTTGTTTACGTACGAACTGGCACAAATATTATTTTTCACTGACATCCATTGCATCATTAATTATTAAATAAAAAATATTTACTTCAAGACATATTGTGTTTATATTTTAAATAATTCATTAGTGTTTTGCCAATTCTTGCTATCTTTTTCCCGCATATAGTTGAATGTTCGTTCTTAATGTATATTCTTGTTTTATTAAGAGAAAACGCAACATAGAGACCTATCACCAAATAAGTTATGAATGCTCTCTTGAAGCTCCTAGTACCGAAAGTGAGTATCAAATAGAAAAATGTGCCAATGGTCATAGAGATTTTTTATAGAAATACTTCTTTTATACAATAATAATTATTACCAGTATGAAATTTATTAGATTGGTATTGGTTGGACTTTTATAAAATTAATTTATCCGTTAGTTAAAACAAAAAAAATATATTACATAGCGGTTGATATCCTTAACATATGAGTCGCTGAAGAGGAGGAGGACTAACCCTCGTTAAATATTATGTAGTTACTATTTTAAACCATATGTTTATTTGATTAAGTAAATAATGATGTATATTCTGCTTTTTCTTATCTTTCACAGATTTTTGTAAAGTTATTAAAAAAATTTTGCTGATGATATCATGATTCAACAGGATTTATTATTTTATTAACACTTACAGAACAATAAGGATGAGAAAATATAATTAGAGAAAGCATATAAACTAATCATATAAAATTATGTTTGGAATTTTACATCCATCTTCCCCTTTAATGTGGTAGGAATAAAAAATCTAGTGTCCAGACACTCCATTCTCCACATATATATATTTAGACAAATTTATTTGTTTTTATTATTTTGAACAAATGAAACATTATTAATTTAAAATTGAGTGGTCTAATCAAAGACTATTAAATCTCTAAACATGGGCAATGGAGAAACATTAATTATATAGATTATCTTGTAGAGTTGCACTATACTTGCAAATCAAAGAACAAAATCTGAATAGTAAATATATATTTATGTTCGAACGGTGATTATGTAATAAAATTATATATTAAAATTTAAATATCATTAGAAAATTTATTTAAAAGATTTTTTATTACAGTAATTTATATACACATTCAAAATACATGTGAATCTAAAAATGTAAGCAAAGTAATCCAATAACAATATGTAAAATCTTAATGCTTATTATTATCTCACATATTTTGTGTGTAAAAGTGGAATCAATGATTTTTAAAAAATCAATTACCATAGATCATATATTAAATTTTAATTGACAATAATGTTTTTTCTATTAACTTTGTCTTTTTTTACTTTTTTAATATAGGATCCAATATGTATTTTTTAATTTAAAATCGAAATTATATTACTATAATTAATATTTAAAAAAAACAGCCACTCTGTAATAAGGTTTGATGGGCGAAAAAAATGTTCTTAAAAATTTTATTTATTAGTTTTTAAACATAATTATAGTGCATTATCCACATAATTGGTTATTATTACATAATAATATTTTATAAAATTAATTAAAAAATATGACATATTGAATATCTGGGCAAGTCAAAAAGAGGCTATATCGAAGTACAATATAAATAAACAATGAATGAAATCAAAATTCAAATGAGCAGACATTTGTAGATCATAAATATCAATACAAAAAGCCATATTAAGAGATTCAATTCAATGATTAATTGACAATTCTGCGCAAAAACCACACCATGTGGACATTACAGCGAGTTAATGAAATATAACCGCAACAGTTACAAAATGTACATATTGCAAAACTAATTCTTATGAAATAGAAGTTATCAAATTTCGTCGTGTTATAATTTTATTTACTTTTTGCCCTAACCTTAAATCAGCTGATTGGTCTTATAACTTTTTTAATAACAAAATACCATGCACTTACCTTAGGTAGGAAGATTAGGTTGTGCACAAATATAACCGGGTACTGTTTCTGTTAGTTACTTTATAAAAACAACAACTTCAGAGAGGAGGCGTAGCGGAGCGACAAGTATCAAGAAATAATTGAATGTCTATACATAATTTGAATTTGAATTGAAAGAAACTTGCGCGTGCGACTGAGCTAGCGATTTGAGTGACTGAAATGGCTACAGATGTACTGCGACTAAGACTTCCTGATCTTTTATTTTTCTATTCCTGAATTAAATAATTATGAACATAATATATTTTTTGAAGATCCACGACGAATCTCACTTAAAGGCAGAGAATATTCTCTACTTTCTACCCAAATTCGAGACATTGTGAGTTGGGTGGAGAAACTCGACGCCCCACTTTATCTTACAATAGTGAAATGAAAATAATTTATTCTCTGAGTGGAAATCGAACCCAAAGGTCACAGCTATTGGGATTAAGATCAAATATTTTCTCACTGTGACACAATTGCCCCAATAGAAATTTAATTATCATTTATGAAATTGATGAAAACACAAACAGCTATAGAAGTGCATTTTTTGAACGAATTTGTAATTGTGCAGTGATAACCTTTCATACAAAAAGAAAACTAAATCAAAATCAGTTCATCAGTTTGGGAGCTACGATGCTACAGCCAGACAGCTATGTCCACATACGCACATATACCAACTTACAGGTACGTCAAACTTATAACACCAAAAAGGGCTGTCTTCATCGATAGTTAAAAATAAATGTAAAAAATACATAATAAACTTAATTTTACAAAAATCATAATCATATTAAGTTATTTAAGCAACTTAACAAATTTTAATTTACTATTATTAACATATTTCTTTCCAAGTATCAAAATTAAACAATACACGACCTAACAAGTTGTTATCAAAAGAGGCTTAGCCGTCAAACAAGTACGTAGAAAGCACGTGGTCGTTTCTGATGCTGGTCTATACTTTATAAAGGGCACCCACTGCACACCGGACCTGACGCGCCACACCCACTGTCCCAGCAACCCGTTTATAATAAAACAATAAATTAATTATTGAGAAAATGTCCTATCCGAAGGAAGGTAAGTCTTTTATATTGTATAACCCTACTAAATTATATTAGTATCCACTGTAAATAATACCGCTGTGAAGTTACATGTTTCGCATTTTGACGGCTTACTACCGGCTCATAATCTGCGTATGCGCAGTCTAAATATTTGTTTGGCCTTGAATTAAAATGATGATGGATCCTTTTTGGTTTGTCCTTTATTGTATAGTCTATAATTTATTGTATGATGATAATTTTAAAACCTTGATCTTTAAGTGATAAACCATAGATTGTTTGTTAACTAAGTAACTTGAACAATTAAAATTATATAGTAGTAGTTATTTAAACTACTTTTTAATACATAAGTTTGTTTTATATTGATAGACCTAGACATAAAAATAAAATTTACATAATAATAAAAATAAAATAAATGACATAATAATAAAAATTAAATTGTTTATTTTTTTATATTTATAATATCAAATCTTAAATAAAATTTATTAAAAAAAATGTTATTTACTTTTGTAGTTGGCGGCTACAAACTCGGTAACCTTCTTATTGAGGGTAAAACCAAGCAGGTATTCGATTTACCAGAAAATCCCGGAAACTGTCTTCTCTTGAATAAGGACAGAATAACTGCTGGCGATGGCGTCAAGGCACACGACATGGAAGGCAAAGCAGCTATTTCAAACCAGACAAACGCTAAAGTCTTTGAAATCCTTAAAGCTGCTGGTAAGTTTTTTTGCTAATAAAATAATATTTTAGCGACTACGAAATTTTAAAATGTTTTAATTGATAGCGAAAGAGAAAAATAAATTTTATTTTATTTTATTCTAAGCAAAATCTAAAAAATCTTTAGATGAATAATATCTAATCTAGCGCGATTGAATGTTCAAGAGACTATTTTACTTAAATTTAAAATTTGTTTGTCGTTTGAATAGTGTTTGCTGATAAAATTAAAGAACATGTAGCTTTCATTTTAACCTATTTTATTTATAGTTTCATATGATATATTTCGATTGGTTTATGCTGCTTTGCTCTGATAAGACATTATTACTTAGTTTATAAATGTTATAAAATTCGTACACATTTATAAATATAATATTTAAAATGTTCTGTTGATTTCCATGACCTCAGATGATAATATAACTCATGATAAATTCTTATACGTAACTATTATGAAATATTCGCGACACGTGAAATCATATTTTTATTATAGATACGAAATCTTGGCGTCAAATGGACTCTGGTCATTTTGATTACGGCAGATTCTGACCTTTAATTGATTAACATTCATAGCAAGACTTGGTTAAAATTAAACTTATAAAGATGAACGATGCCTTTATGTATACATATTTTAGATAAAAAAAAATTATATTATGGAGTACTTAATTAAATGTATATCAATTTTTTTTACTCTCTAATTGTTTTTGCTGAAAATATTTATTACTGAAGCTGACAAGGTTTGTCTTGCTTTTGTTGTTGATTTCAAAACTTTTAATTACATCGCAGTATTTTATAATAAAATCAATAACGCATCTTAATAGAAATATTTATAAATTATGATTATTAAATTTTTTAGGTGTTAAAACTTCCTTTGTAAAAATCGCTTCACCTACTGCGTTTATTTCAAAGAAGTGTGATATGGTCCCCATTGAGTGGGTAACAAGGCGTTTAGCAACAGGATCCTTTTTAAAACGTAACCCTGGAGTACCTGAGGGATACCGTTTCACTCCACCAAAGCAAGAGACCTTCTTCAAAGATGATGCTAACCACGACCCACAATGGTCAGAGGAACAAATCATCTCTGCTAACTTCAACTTTAACGGTCTTCTTATTGGTAAGTTAGTTACTTATTGATTGTTATAATATGATAATTATAATTTAGTTTTTATTATCAAATGAGTAACGAATCTTAATGATATACTCAGTCTATTATAATAACAAAATAGTTTAATTTTTTTCTCAACAATTCCAAGCACTATTGCAACTGACTCTTTCCCTTGATGTGAACTTTTTTAATACAATTTGAATATAACATTTCAAACATTTTACAATGTATTTAAATAAAGAATGAAAAAAAAAATACAAAGTAAGACAAATTTTTGTACTATCTTATTTTTATTTTTCACATGATTTTCAGGTCAAGATGAAGTAGACTATATGCGTAAAGTTACAATATTGGTCTTTGAAATTTTGGAGAAAGCTTGGGCCCTTCGTGATTGTGCTCTGATCGATATGAAGATCGAGTTCGGTGTTGACTCTGACGGTAATAACACTCAATAATTTTTTATCTCTTTTTTTAGCTTTATGCTGTGTGTGTGTGTGTGTGTGTGTGTGTGTGTGTGTGTATGTGTGTGTGTGTGTGTACCCCATGTAGCAGGGCTCCCGTATTATTTTGAATGGCTGTGCACCAATTTCCACTCAATTTTCGAGGTATCACGTCTTATGTGGCGGAACTCTACGCCGCGTTTGTTTTATTACCAGTGTGAGATAATGAAAATAATTCATGCCCCCGAGTGGGAATAGAAACCACGATGCGCCGCTTTTACAATTACAAGCCGTGCCACACCATACTGACGGCCTCAATTCTTGTCTAATTATTTCAACAACTCAATAAGTTTCAATTTTAACTCTTTCTTGTTTTTTAGGCAACATCCTTTTGGCTGACGTAATTGACTCAGATTCCTGGAGATTATGGCCATCCGGTGACAAGAGACTGATGGTAGACAAACAGGTATTCCAGATTTAAAAATATCAAAAATCATATGTCGCGTTTCGTTTTTCAAATTATCTAAAATTTATACATTTTTTTTTCAGGTGTACAGAAACCTCGCAAATGTAACAGCTGCCGACCTTGATAACGTAAAACGTAACTTTGCTTGGGTTAAGGATCAACTAGACCATCTCAAGCCTAACATTCATCACAAAGTTGTCGTCTTCATGGGCTCCCCTGCTGACCAAGAGCACTGCCAGAAAATTGCTAAAGGTATGTATTGATGATTATTTTTATGTTATTATATTGATTAAAAGAAACGTTGAATTAATATTTTAATTTATTGTTTTTAAAATATACAAACCTGTAAATGTTAATAAAAAAATCTTGGTTAAAACGAAACAAGTAAGCGCAGAATTTTTGCTTCTAAAACTAATTATCTATGAACTTTTAAATAATTTTAATTAAATATTGCAAATACTGGTAGAAAATGATTTTTATATGTACATATTTGTATTTTTAAAAATTATTTCAAAATAAATTAATATTTTCAGCTGCACGTGAACTTGGCTTGGACGTAGATCTACGTGTTACCTCAGCTCACAAGGCCACAGAAGAAACTCTTCACATTATGCAGCAATATGAGGATACCCATGGTGCCTTAGTTTTTATTGCAGTCGCTGGAAGATCTAATGGTTTGGGACCTGTTTTGTCTGGCAACACTTCGTACCCAGTTATAAATTGCCCACCGCCTTCCGATAAACTCGTACAGGTAATTATTAATTACTTTTAGTGTGCTAAATAAATTCATTGTCAATAAAAAACTAAATTAGCTTCACGCTTTATTCCTAGTGGGGTAGTCAGAGAGAACGGAGCGCCAAACGCTACGGTCTCTACATACCTTTTCAGACATGCCCTCCGTGGGGTCCTCATGCTTTTTACGTGACCTTCTTCCAGTATCTTTGATACTGTGTCGAAAGTCAACCGAGGTGTCCCCCTACCACTCTTACCGCTCAATCTCGTTGTCAATATTTTAGTATATTGTTTTTACGAGGAATATTTTGGAATATTATCTTCTACAAATTCTTTTAATATACACAGAACTATTTTATAATCTTTGAAAAAATACAAAAAAAGCGTCTTCCAATGGTGGAATAAGAGTCAATGTCTTTTATGGATAGGGATTAGGAGTAAAATCTGGTCATGATACACACCGTCTCGAGTAATGTTTCCTGCAACCGGTTCTTTATCCAACAGCTAAGATGTTGATCAAGGCTTTAGAACATTATCGTAATTATAAAATATAATTCAGCACAAATTATAACAAATCTTTATCTTTTACAGGATATCTGGTCATCTCTATCGGTACCATCTGGCTTGGGTTGTGCAACTGTCATTTACCCCGACAGTGCAGCCCTCATGGCAGCTCAAATTATAGGATTACAAGACTATCTTGTATGGGCCCGCCTTAGAGTAAAGCAATTGGAAATGGCTGCCGCCCTTAGAGTAGCTGATAAGAAACTTAGAAACCTTAAAGTCTAAATATTTTTATTTCGTTAAATAGTGATCTTATTGTTAACTGTCTGTGTGCAGTATTTGATGAAATCATATAAATAGATTTTATATATTTTAAATTTTACTTTTGGAAATATCACATTCCATCAAACGTCTTAATAAAATCTGTTTTTTTTTATCATTTGTTGTTTTACTTTAGTAAGAATAATAAATATATGCGATTTACATTTAATTTTCTGCAATTTACTAACTACATTTTAACATTAAATTTTTAAAAAAATCTCGGAAAAGTATCAACATTATTAATTATTGTTTATTGTGTAGGGCTCACTATACTATTCAGAAGACTAAGTAGTGAAAAATTCCGTTATACATTTTATAGTGATTACAATTTTAAAACTGCTCTTATGATAAGATTAAATTAAAGTATTAGCTGCCTGGCGTACCGTATATAATCATAATTGTTTAAGCAGTATATGACAGCGATTTGCTGGCAACACTTTGCTTATTACTAAAATGTCACTGTCATCTATCTTTCAAAGAAGTCGTATCGCTGTGAATTGCGGTATATATAGTGTAAGAATATCTAAAAGGTTTATTTATACATACAAAATGAGTGAGAAACCAGCAGAACATGTAAATACAAATGGCTTCGAAACTAAAACACCGTTCCTAATTGGAGTTGCTGGCGGTACCGCTAGTGGCAAGGTCAGTAGAGATATCAGACAATTATTGATTTTTGTATTGATTTTCTTTCTATAAAAATGTTACGCAACTCAGCATTGTGGGGCATAAATACGGATATACTTTACTTGTACGCTTATTTTAAGATTCATATTTTAGAAGAAATATATATCATTTTACAGTAATGTGCTCTAACCTCGATTAACATGCGCATCCCAAATAAGTCCATTGTTTGCAGAAAGGGTTCAAATCATTTTGCTATACTCTATTTGTGTCAAACTAAAACAGTCAATTACTGAGAATGAAGTCAACGAATTCTTAATTACATATATAATGATGATTTTTTTAAAATATTTTACTGATAATGTAAATAACATTACACTTAACCTAGATAAATATATATTATGATTGTTTGAAGTTGAAGCTATTTTTCCTCTAGTTCTTTTAATTTTAACAATAATGATATTCATAAAAAAATTATAACTTATTATGAATATCATTATTATTAAAAGTAAAAAAACCAGAGGAAAATCAAAATAATATCAGTACTTTATTTTTGGTAAATAGCTTTATTATTTATTATTTCAAGTATACAAGCATACAATAACTGTTTAATAAAATAGCAACTCTTATTCTTGATTTATTATTAAAATTTGTTTTGCACAATGCAATTTTTATATAATTTTAGTATTTTTTAATTTGAAAATATAAAAGTAAAAGGATTATTGTTGAATGATTTTCTTTTAAGTAGTGAAAACAAGTATATAAAAACACTGTTACACTAAAGCATATAAATTCTATTAACTTTTTATAATTGTATTAATTATGAAATAATATACAAAGTGCTGTATTTACTTTTTTAAAATTCTGCAGTTACCTAGTCCTAAGATACTCCATTCTCTTCTTTCTGCTCAATTTTTGAGACATTGTGTGTATGACAGAATGCAATATTGCACCTTGTCTTATTACCAGAACGTCAATATGAAAATAATTCATTCCCCAAGTGGAACCCACAACTGCTGCATTTAGATACAAATGCAGTGCTGCTGTGCCACAGTGGCTATTTATTTAGCATTTATAAATAATTAATTACCATAACATTTAGTTTATCTTATCTACATAGTTATTACTGGTATCTACTTAGCTATTTATGTTTTATATACTTCAATATGTGTTTGTTCATTCTAATAAATAAATGAGAATAAATAATTATCTTAATTAAAGTAATAATGTGATGTTAGTTTGAAACAAAAAATACCAATCTAAGTGGGACTGAGGCCTGTAGATGTGATTATTATGAATTCGATTTGCACTCAGAGTAGTGAGTTAGCTTCGTACCTCTACTCTAGTAGGACAAAAAACTTTGAGTTAGAAAATAGATGGGTTCTCTTTGCCTACTCTGCTACTTGCATATAAATAGAGACTTAGATATGGAAATATGTTAGTTCTACTTCTTTAAGTAAAAGATAACAAGGAGTAATTAAGTTCATGTGACTAGGATGTGAATTATGATGTAAACATAATTTTCTTGCTAGATACAAATTCAAATTCTGCAATAAGTTTTAAATGTTAATTATACATATTAAGATATAGATATTGTGTTTATTTTTGTCATTATGTAAAAAAAAACATTAAATCAGTCAACAGTATGCCAAAGAATTATGGAGAAGCTAGGTCAGCAACACAAAGAGCAGACTGAAAGGCGAGTAGTGTGCATCAGTCAAGATTCCTTCTATCGCACTTTGAAACCATCAGAACGACTCAGAGCTGAACGTGGACAGTTCAATTTTGACCATCCTGATGCCTTTGATGATAAAAAACTACTTGCTATTCTAAAAGATATACTGGCTGGCAAGAAAGTTGAGGTTCCAGAATATGATTACATTACAAACTCCATTAGGTAAGGTATATTTTTTACTAGCTTTTAATTCATAATTTTCCTTTTTAGGAACTTTTTCTGTACCTTTTAAGAAAAAAAGGAACTCTTGTAAGATCACTTTGTTGTCCGTCTGTCTGTCTGTCAGTCAAGAGCCTTTATCTCAGTAACGCTAGGAGATATCAAGTTGGAATTCAAACCATATACTCAGATCGACGGCTTCATGATTTCCTGACAAAAAACATATTTCTACATTTACTTAAAAAATGGCCATTTATCGAGCAAAAAACGCGTATTTCGACACTATAAAGGGAATAAAAATTAATAGGGTACTTTCGGTTGATCTAGAATTATGAAATTTGGCAGTTAGTATCTACAAATAGTACTAGTTCAGGAAAAATCTGAAAACTACATTTGTGGTTACATCCTAAAAATAATAGCCGTAAAAGGGAGGCAAAATTTAGTATTAAAGTCACTAGTTTAAATGAGATATCAGATGAAAGGGCTCTGGCTAAGCTGAGCTGGAATTTTAGAAAAAGCTCGAGACCTCCAATTTCTGTACGAAGCCCTCGGTGGGCGAGCCCGATTCGAGCTTGTCCAGTTTTTTATGTTGAATACAGAACAAAGTTGGAAAATGGAGATATTAACTTCCGAACACTTAGCTTACCTTGAGAGATTTCCTTGATAGTTATGCCTCTTTACATGAAGAATGAGAATTAACACTGTGTCAATGTAAATCTATAACACTTATGATGTCAATACTATAAATTTCTTGATGTAATAATTGCGTAAATATACAGGTTTCATTATAAAAATTGAAGTTCGTTGGCAATATATTTAAGAAATGTGAATGCATAAAATTAATGTACAGTTTAAATCAGCTTCACGCTGTATCCCGCACAGCAGGGTAGGCAGAGGGAATCTAGTGTTAAGACACTCCCGTTCCCCACTTTCTGCCGAATTCTGGAGGCATTGCGTGTTGAGTGGCAGAACTCAACGCCGCGCTTTGCCTCGACACCAGAGCGAAGAAATGAAAATATAAATTTAAGTAAATATTTCATCTCCTCGAGTGGGGATCGATCCCACAACCTGTCGGTTATACAGTCAGACCTCGTGCCGTTGTCCACGACCGGCCTCACGTTTAAACCGACTTTTAAAATTGTTAATAATATCCAATATCTTTACGATGCATATCGCAATTAGCAGAGTAGGTGGAAAGTTCATATTGTTACGACTCCATTTCCTACATCCCGGACAATTTTCGAGACATTGCTTGTCGAATGATTGTACTCCACTTTGCGCTTTATCAGTCAGTCTAGGGCAATAAATGATTGACATACCAAGTACAGAGTCCAGTCCAGATTCAATTTTTTTTAAGTAGCCGTAAAGTATAATATTGCTCGAATTCATTTCAATTCGATTTTGAATTTTCTATCATTCAAATATATGCCCCTTTTCTTTATCTATAATTTTCAGTTATTTTAAAAAGACTAACTAGGATGATGGCATAAATCAACTAATAGGACGTTGCTGGTTTTAACGATTTTTCAAATTTCAAAATAAATCACAGTATTTCCCATCCAATCCCAAATGGATTCCAACCCACAACCATCGCGGACTACATCTGGACACTGACCCATTGCGCTATATAGATTTTTTAGCTTCACGTTGTGTTCTGCACATATAGGGGTAGGTAGAGGGCAACTTACTGTTAAGATACTCCGTTCCCATTTAGATGCATTAGTTCCCCTACTTTCCGCCGAATTTTAGAGGCGAAATTCAAGAGAGAGTTAGATTGCGTGTTGAGGAGCGGAACTCAAATAAAATATTCCATATATACTCTCATTCTCAATGTTGATGTTTGTCCTTAACAGCCATCGCTCTCACACCATCTACCCTGCTGATGTTGTGCTCATTGAAGGCATCCTCGTGTTCTACTTCCCGGAGGTCAGGGAACTGTTCCACATGAAACTGTTTGTTGATACTGACTCAGATACCAGGCTTGCTAGACGAGGTATGTGAAAAATGTTTTTGAGAAATTGCGAGGCGGGTGGCAGAACACCGCGTTGCCCTTATCAGACCAGTGCGAGATAATAATTGTTTTTTTTTTACATTTCCATTCCATTGTGTAGAACTTGAACTTATAATTTACTAAGTATAATAATCAGCTTCAGGCTGTATCCCACAGCAGAATAGGCAGAGGGAACCGAGTGTTAAGTTCTCCAGTACTTCGTTCCCCAATTTCCGCCGAATTATGGAGGCATTGTGTGTTGACTGGCGGAACTCCACGCCGCGCTTTGCCTCGACACAATAGATTTTTCCTCAAGTGGGGATCACACAACTACTATACAACGAACCACTAAGTTCCTGACATTAGCGATTCCAATCAAACAGACAAGAGAGAGAGAACAGAGTTTTTCATCCTTAAAATATTACCTATATAAATCTTTACTAATCTTTATTAGCATAGATTTATAAAAGTATAGATAACATTTGAAATTTCAGTACCACGTGATATAATGGAGCGCGGCCGCGACTTGGAGCAGGTCCTCAACCAATACATGAACTTCGTAAAACCGGCTTTTGAGGAATTTTGTTTGCCAGTGAGTTTTGAACATAGATTATTTATTTAACTTAATATAAGAACTTTAAAGATTTGTTTGTTTATTGAAAATTTGAAAATCCAGAAATTTTTATATATCTACATTTTATTACAATTATTTAAAAATTTATTACAAATTTAAAGTTCAAGTTCAAGAATTTATTATATAATTATGTGAAAAATAAATATCAATACTTTTATTTTCAGACTAAGAAGTTTGCTGACGTCATCATACCTCGCGGAGCAGACAATTTTGGTAAGTCCTTTTTAAATATTTTAATATGTATTATGTCTCTTGTACTTTTAACTTATAATAATTGTATAAGGAAGAATCTTAAGGTCGCTAACGGACTGTCTCAACTCTAGGTCTCTCCTGCTATATTTGGGATATAGCGTGAAACTAAAATAAAATTAATGTATCTTTAAAAAAAAACATACCATTTTAGTAGAGATTCTACCCTTAAACTGAGCTTACAAACACATATAAATAAGTGTAACTAACTACAATAACACACAGTTTGTCATTTGTCACTCAGTAAACGTCACAGCAAATAAAAGCATCAGCAAAAAATATATAACAAATCGCCTTCGTAAAGGAAACGAGTTTACATGAAATCGACATTAAACGATTTTTATTTGTTTGTTCTTAGAACTGTTATGTCATTTTCAAAATTTAAAGGGATGCCAACATTAAAAATATCTGCAAGTGTGGTCCGAAAAGAAAAAAATGACCTCTGTATAGGAAATATTAAACATTACATACAATTATACTAGACATAGACAGAAAGATATTTTGCTCTTATACACGTAAAAAAAAAATATATTTATTCATTATTTTTTTAATATTTTTGCTGATGCTATTTTTATGTCATTGTGATAACCTATTTGCACGTGTTTGTAAGTTTAGTTTTACATTAGATTGCCTATAATATTAATAAATATTTTTTTATTTTATTTATTAAAATGTTTTTTTTTATTTATGGAACAATATATTTTTACTATTATTACATTATATTGTATTATATTACAAAATTAATTATACGAATTTAAAATATTAATTTTCACAATAAAACATTACTAACGTACATTAACGTACATATTATCCAGATTTAGACTAGGATAGATATATTGTCCAAAAGACGTCTCAGAAATGATTACAATAATTTTCGAAAATTATATCGACAGTTAAGATATTTCGTTGTTTTATTTACTATAAATGATTTATGTGTGACTAGTGATATACACGCGGCCTCGTCCGCTTATACATATTGTTATATTATAACCAAATTATTCAACATTTTTACATAAATTGTAGCCTATGTGTAATTCTGATGAATGACATATATATTTTTTTAAAATTTCATCTCTAAATTTGTTTAGTAGTTTTAGCTTGAAAGTGGAACATCCATCCCTGCAAACTTTCACATTTATATTAGCATGATTAGCAGGATATACAATAACGAGAAATTGATCAAACACAATACATATTTTATTATTTATTTTTGCAATACTACTAGTCCTTATATTTTACCAATATCTTTTTCTAAATCTGTACCAATATCTTTTTCAAATTCTAAATCTGTAACATATAAACATAATTATGTCAAATTATGAACAATTACAAAAAGACACCTTTTTCAAAGATTTGGGTAGATATATTTTATATAATTTGTATAAACGAAGAAGTTTCTAGAATATTAAGAATTATATACTCCACGAAGTTCTATCAAGGTAAGTGTATACAAAGGTGATAGCCACTGCAATAAGCGTGTCCCACAGTTCGAATTCTTCTTGCAGCGGCTATACCTAGAGTAGCTGCTCAAATACTGACTTTATTTATATTTTAAATAAAGTCTATTTTCCCTTGTTGCAGTGGCTATTGATCTTATCGTGCACCATATATGGGACATAATGTATAAGAAGCGGGAGGTTCATTGTAACGGACATTTGGAAGTGGAGGAGACTAACGGGAGGCGAATGTCGGGAAGCTCCGAAGACACGCTCAGTCGATAGCTTTCAACAAAATGGGGGTGGGAAAGTGACCTAATATTAAGGAAAAGGTGACATTAGTTATTGATGTAATTGATTGAAGTAAGTTTTTTTTTTGTAACAATTTGTTGTATGTATTGAATAGGTGGTGGTGAGAGTGTCAAAAATAGTATTTTTTGTATCAATTCGTCAGTAAATTATGCAATGTAGTACTATTTTAAAGAAAGAGAAACTAAATAAAACAAACAAAAATGTGGACTTAGTCTTATTACTACTATCAATTATTATACAAGTTGATTGTATTAGATAATGTTTCAATGATAAAGTAAAGAAAAAAAATCGATTTAGTGCTTCATAAGATATGTACAATTGTACAAGTTGATATCACTTTAACAACTAAAAAAAAAAAAATCAGCTTCACGCTGTATCCCGCACACAGCAGGGTAGGCAGAGGGAACCTAGTGTTAAGACACTCCGTTCCCCACTTTCTGCCGAATTCTGGAGGCATTGCGTGTTGAGTGGCAGAACTCAACGCCGCGCTTAACCTCGACACCAGAGCGAAGAAATGGAAATATAAATTTAAGTAAATATTTCATCTCCTCATGTGAGAATCGAACCCACAACCAGTCGGTTTTACAGTCACACTTCGTGCCGCTGCGCCACGACCGGCCTCACTTTAACAACTGATATAACTTTAAAGTTACAAATAGTTCTGCTAAATACTCTACAGCACTCTATAAATAATTCAGGGTTCTCTTTTTTACCAATGACCAAAACCAAAAAAAATATATGGTCACTCTCATTGCTAATATCATAAAAATAGAATAAGTTCATAAACATAATGTAAAATTATTTATTTTCTTAAAATATTTAAAATTAGGTCACTTTACTACAAGAAATATTCAAACATAACTGGCTTTTCAGATTAAATAACGAATATCTATGAAGTTTAATTTTAATTAAGCATATCTTTGATTTACTTGCCTCTACTTTCAATAGTACACAAAAAAAATATAAAAAAAAAAAAATTAGCTTCACGCTGTATCCCGCACACAGCAGGGTAGGCAGAGGGAACCTAGTGTTAAGACACTCCGTTCCCCACTTTCTGCCGAATTCTGGAGGCATTGCGTGTTGAGTGGCAGAACTCAACGCCGCGCTTAACCTCGACACCAGAGCGAAGAAATGGAAATATAAATTTAAGTAAATATTTCATCTCCTCGAGTGGGGATCGAACCCACAACCAGTCGGTTTTGCAGTCACACCTCGTGCCGCTGCGCCACGACCGGCCTCAAAAAAAATATAATTTACATATATTTTATATAAGACAAAAAAAAGGAAACTAATACTTTTTTCTATCGACATATGCATATGTTGCGTATTATAATATAACTGAGCATAATATTATACACGTATTTATTATTACTTATTAGATATAAAATTGTATATATAAGCAATTTTTTTAATATGTATATTAGTGTAGTTTAGCTTAATATTAACAAATATCTGAAGAGGTTACAAATTTTTTTTAATTTTTGTTAAAAAACAATTTTAGTTAAATAAATATCATCAAATATTTAATGATTTTCAACTGAAAAGTCAGTTATATAATTTGCCCCAAAACTTTATGGTCTAAATTCCTTTTGTCTTAAGTAATCTCTCTTTTCCAAACATTTGTATATAACAAAAAATGAAAAACATGTACGTAACAAAAAACTACTTTAAGGCTAGTGTTGCCATATGCCATAAAATATAAAACAATAAAAAATGGATTACATGTTAACTATATAGTTAATTATATAATTCTATTTATTTTTATTTATTAAAAATTTTATTCTACGTAAGTGTAGAATAAATAATTATAACAATATTTATGCTAAGTATGCACTAATTCGTCTGGCAACACTAATTTTCATACTATATATTATATATTGAACGTTTTTACTTAATATATTCTTGAATTTAGATATATTTATGAGGGGCTATATATAAATTACGTCACACGTTAAATGAGTTGACAAAGTGTGGCATTGTATAAAAAAAGTGTGGGTGCTAAATTTAATGACATTACATTTCAAAATATAATGTACAAACGGATTTGATGTTTTAGTTTATAATTAATAGCTATAAAATTGCAAAATATGTGACGTGCACACAATTTAGGGGGGACTAGGATGGAGAAAGGGGGGGATTGGATGTCTAAAAATCATAGAATTCTGGTGACGTAATTTATAGGTGGCCACTAATTATATTTGGCAAATGCTTATTTTTTTTTATTAAGACTTAACAACTGTTTATACAACATTTAGTACACATGTGCGCAGTAATTAATGATAGCGCAAATCTTTAAAAGGAATATGATTTTTTTGCACAAATTTTACAAAGGAAATATGTAATTACTCAAAACTTTAAGTTCCTTAAGCAATTTAAGAGACAAAAAGGTATAAATATTGCCTGGCTTTAACAAAGAAAACAATTTAATTATTTTATTTACTCCACATGTGTACTAAGTTACAAAATATTTCCTTTAGACTTTATTATTCTTAATTATTATGTAATTTTTAATTGCTAAGTAAATGTTGTAAGTATTAAGATTAAACTATACCTAATTAAAGAAGTAAAAAAATGGTCTAATAAAAAAACACTATAAATGTTTTAAACTTTATTATGAAATATTCAAAATTATGTTTGTTTATTTGTGGTTTATTCTTTTTATCTACGATTACTTGACATTGAGGTTAACATATACCATTATATTATATAAGGCTGATACAAAGCGTAGCATTAGGTATAGATGGTCAGGTTATTAGGAAAAAACTTTACAATAACGAATTAATAGAAAGAAATTTCCGTTTGGTAGAAAGTTTTTAAAAAGCAGATACAAAATGAGTATATTTCTTATCAATCAAATCAAATATGTTAAAATAAAAGGACTTCATGATATCAACTATTGTATTGTCTCTTGTGATATGATATAATAATATTATTTTCAATTCAAAACTATAAAACATTAGTCGATTGGCAAATAAATATATGTAAAGTAGTTGAGTAAATGAAATAATAATAGATTAATTATGTGACTTTCTAACATTATCTTTTAGTTTGTACATTATACATAATAAGGTCTACAAAAAGCTAGACTTTCCAATACTACTTTTACTACTAAAATTAAACATTATACACAATTATACGAATAAAGTTATAAACTAAAGTTATTCTGAGCTAGTATACAAAAAGTATATTAAAGCGATACCATCTTAACGCGAATAGGCTGATTATTTGTTTTTTTAAACTATTTGTATGCATTTATATATTTTAATTATATAATCTTCCAGATTTTTTTAATGCATTTTAATATTTTAACGTAAGCTGCACAAAAAAAAATTAAATTGATTAATTCTGTGCTTTAAAAAGCAATTATTGCAAATAATAATAATTATTATTAATTACTTAATTATGGGCTAAATTGTCGTTTTTAAAATGTCATTTTTGCAAGACATAAATAACACATCACCAGACAGCCAATCAGACTTGTCTTACTTAATTTACTCTTATAGTAGCTAAAAAGAATCTTTTAAATATAACATTTTCTAAGGTATATGTAAACGTGAAATGGATTCATTTGATTCCGTTTTCACCACCAAATTTAATTTTGGCCAAAACTATCCGAAAGAATCTACACTTATACGATCTCCATCCGAATTCCGCTAATTATATGTGATAAAATTAAGTGAAAATGTAGAAAAACTAAATTAATGTTAAAAATAAAATAAAATTATAAAAAAAAAATAGTAGTTAGGATATTATTGTAATTATGAAACTACATAGTATGATATAAATATTTTTTCAAGAATGTATGGCAAAAATTTAATCTTCTTGTATCTATTTTAAAAATCATTCATGATAGCTTGAAAATCATAAACAAAATCGCGAAACCTACGTTGTATAACATTAAAAGTACTTTTGAAGAAAAAAAACATTTGCAAAAGTTTCTAAAAAACCATTAAAAGTTTCCAAATTATACTACCAAAGTATGTTTAGAATTATGCTAGTAATAATTAAATTTATATATTTTCATTTATGATAAAAATATTACAGAAATCAAATATGTTCGATTTCTGTAATATTTTTATGAACTGGCAAGTAATTGATAAGAAAAACAAATAATTCAAACAAAAATTAGAGCTTTCATAGGTTTCAAATTCAAAATAATAATTTTAACTGTATATTTTAGGTTTTAATTTTCAAACTATGTCAAGGTTGTATGTTAACGTTTTCAAATATTGTTGTGTTCGTTATTTTTAGGCCTAATTTTAGTGGGTAAGTTGATAAATGTACTAATTTTGTGTTAATTTTAATTTGTGACTATTTTAAGAAGTTCCAAAAATATAGATATTCTTTATTGAATGTATTTCATGAGAATTTCATTGCATGAGAAATATATAAAACACATGTCTATTATGTGAATGACTAAATCACTTTGATTAAGTCAAGTTTAATAATGATTAAAAAACCTAATGTAATACTTGCTATAAAAAATAATAAATTCTAGTATTACTACAGCATATTGTATCGCTATATATATACTTGTAACGTAACTTAACTGATGGTCTGCATTTTTTTTGTATAAAATTTCTCCTTTATTGTTTTTTGCATGTAAATATTCAGAAGTGACATCTATTATTCTCATCTAGTCACATTTTGATGAACATTGTAACTTTCTTAAATAGAAAAAAATATAAGTGGAATATCTGTATATAAAATAATTGTGAAATCGATTTTATTAGCGATGTCATCTTTTAATTTTCAACTAAGCCATTTTTACTATAAACTTTAATATTTTGTATTTGAATATGGTCAAATGTAATATGAAATTTAAATGTATTAGACCAGAATTTATAAACATCATTTAATAAATACTAGCACAAACGGACAAAAACTAAATGCGTATTTCTTCTATTTAAATTGCATGATGTATTTTAACTAAGCATACAATGCTTAAGCCAACATTTATATTGTAATAAAGATGTCAGCAAATTATTTTCGTTTTTTCTTTCTATCCCATACTTCATTTACTAGATATAGAAAAATATTAATTTTAATTTAGCGTTTAAAGTTGACTTATTTAGGTTACTTTTATATAAAATAATTACAAACAAAGTTAATACATTAAATTTATGACAACTAAAATACAAAAGTATATCTTTTGTATCATATTTCCCATTTCCAACTGAGATACGAACTCACGTCCTCATCCTCATCCCCACTAATTCTTTAGGGCGCCTAGAATACCTCGACACCATTCGTTGTCTACAATAATCTATGAAATATCTCGCTATTTACTTGCACCTTCAGTACCGTTGACGAGTCGTGGCCGCCCTGAATTAAGATTTTCTAAACTTTTGCGCTTTCACTCGGGAAAAAAATAATCAAAAGTAAGAAAATAAAATATACATACCAATCTACAATTAAGTTCAGGGCGGCCACGACTCGTCGACCGTGTTGTGAAGCCGAATTTCTGAGATTATTTCGTACTATGCATTAAGTTTTTCTTTTTTTTCACATCGTTTACATGACTTGATTTTTTTTGTATTTCAGTTGCTATAGACCTGATCGTCCAGCACATCTCAGAGTATCTGAAGAAGAGTCCTGCAGACAAGGCTCCTTTGGAATATCTCTCGCCCTCAGTGCCCAGCAGCCCTCAGCGTAGCGGTAAGAGCGGACGGCCACATTAAATTTTATCATATTACAAAATTATATATTTTAAGGAATTTAAACAGTTGGAATCAGAGACTGGTTAGACGGTGTGTAGCCAATAAAGTATGAAAAGAAAACATCTGATATAGGACGCAACAATTTAAATATTTTTTTATTTCGTTATTTTGTTTATTTAATGATAAATTATAAATGAGTGATTCTTTTTTCGTGATTTTGTAAAGTTATTGAAAATGTGTATTTTTTTAACCAAAGATTGGAATGTTTAATTATTATGTGATTTCAGCCATTTTACAAGTATAGTGCCTAAATTTTAAAAAGTATGCAGTAGCAAAGCAAATTTAGTCAGTAGATTAAATTTTACAGTTAATATATTTAAGATTTACTATCTATCGAGATTCGAAGCACAGTTTTATGTATTAGTAAATATTACTATTTACTAATACAAAAAACTGTGACTGTATGTATTACTACATATTTTGTAATTATTCCGCGTTTGCTTAAACTTTGAAATCAACAAATGAGAAAAAGTGTATGAATATTTGTTATTTCGATAAATTAAGCATTTGCTGTTTAAAAAACTTTTTTCTAATCACTTATCAAATACCATTTGCTTATATATAGTGTCTAAATTCTATTATTTAGAATTAAATGTTACTTTTAATTAAAATTTTATTGTTTCGTAAATTTGTGCTTGGTTTTTCATATTTTAAGACTAGCTTAGTGTATAAAATACACGTACTCTACCGATTACTATTAATTCTTGATTAGGGCTTGATACTAATAGATGAAAATATTCTCATTACGTACCTTTTCGTCTAGTAATACACACTAGTCATTAAACAAATATTTATCTATGATACTATAATTAATTTCATTAAACTGTTATAAAATTTGTTATATTATTATTCGAAAAAAAAAAAATTTGAATTTGTACAGCATTGTATTGAAATACCACAATGTCTATATTGAAAAATCACAATTTAATGTTATTACATAACAAACTACTAAAGTACAAGACAAATATAAAAATTTAAAAATTATACAATTACGTAGATTGACTTTATTATATTGACTTTATTCGATTCAATTCGATATGTTATCGATTTTATATTTAATGAAAGTGTTTTTGTTTGTTTTTATTAATGTGTACTTATTAAACAATTTAGAAATAATAACCGTATGCTACATATTATAAGATGTAACATGCATATAATCGTTATTTAACATGTTTATCAGAAAATTTTTAATAAGTACCTCAAACCGAAAGCAAAAAAAATCGGCGGTACTTAAAAATATACTTACCTTATAATAGATTTTATTTTTATATTTTATAAGAGAACATTTAATTGTTTCAACTTTATTACACCTACATATTTTATTACTTATGTTTAGTTTTCTGGTTTGGTTATTATAATACATTACTATTAAATAGTTATATTATTATCTTATTTAATTTTTTATATATTGACATGTCTATATAAAAAAAAGTTTTTGTTATAAATTAAAAAATATATATATTAAAATGTATAATTAAATATGACTGAGGCTCACTAGTCAGGTTAGTCAGATAAATTGATTTTAATACAATATATGTAAAAGAAATTATACCCAAAAATATAAGTATTGGTGTTTCAAGATTCGAGGCTGTTTATATGTGGTTGTTATATTTACTTTATCAAATTTACCAAATTGGTTTGCTTTTATTTTTTTGCATTGTTAGTTAATATTTTATTGAAAATTTGTTATGTTTAGGCTAAGTATGACCTCAGTTAGTCGTTTAAGAAGTAAAGCGTCCCATATATGTTTGTGTATGTTTTAAAGTTTGAACGTGATCGAAATAGATCATTATTTCTAAAAAAGATATCTGATGCAAAAATTGAAAGAATACAGATAAGACAAAATAACAATTATGTAAGATTTCCTTTTTTCATAAAAATTCAACTCTTTAAAACTGTTGCTTATTAGATTGAAATTATGCATTGTCAAAAATCGTATATAACTTTAACGCCTTAGCCAACAAAATTAAGCAAAAAATATATGCAGTAACGTACTGGCAAATGCCTAATATTCTCCAGTTAATTTTGTAAAAGGAATGTAAAAAAAAAACATATTTGCCCTGTTTATTAAAAATTTTATTATTATTGAACAATCAATTAGAGTGGTCGAAAGGTTTTTTTAAGATTTAATTTTTTATATCACTATTTCAGTCAATTTATTCGTACAAATTTATATAATTATAATAAAGATTTGTATGTCTATAAATAGTTATAATTTCACGTTTCCGCCACTCATGACGCCTATTTCGTGTACCAAAGAATAGATACTATAAGAAAAACTAATGTCATTAATATTTTTGTAATACCTTTTTTTTTAATTTTGTATATTTATTAATAGACTTTGTTTGAAATAAATCTTTTTTTTAAATTATATTTTAAAGTATTATTTATACACTTAGGCTAATAAAAATATCATTGCAATAAAAAGTTATAATTTTTATTTTTTAGTTCATATACCTAAGTGAGAATAACACTTTAATATACTATAAAATAAATAAATAAATAAATAGCATTCTTATTTGCCATAATTCTTTGTAAAATATTCTTTAGCTATTGATGCTTTGAAGGCGAAGAGATTAATGTCAAGAATTGTAATAACTGTGTAAAAAAAATCGACGTGACGATATAAACGTATAGTTTAATAGGCTAGAGTGGTTTATTTACAAGGGTTCCTTGGTACGAATCCTTTAACGTTAGATTTTCTTACATTTAAATATTTCTACTCTAATAAAGAAGTTTC
This sequence comes from Heliconius hermathena, assembly GCA_013403705.1. Taxonomy (NCBI): domain Eukaryota; kingdom Metazoa; phylum Arthropoda; class Insecta; order Lepidoptera; family Nymphalidae; genus Heliconius; species Heliconius hermathena. Next base: position 613,630 of record JAAIXJ010001769.1, on the reverse strand, counting down.
TGATTTAATAGTTAATACCGATTATTGTGCGTAAAGCTGTAACATCGTGGTCGTCTTGAAATTAGGTTTTTCAAAAGTAAGTAAATGTAGGAAAATTTCTTAAAATATAATTTGCGCAGCCATTTGTCGCTAACTTCAGTGCGGCCACGACTCGTCGACCGTACTGTAAATCGTATCATTTAATTACTAGGCAGCTTTCACTCACAGCGAGAGGCAGCGAAAATGGCTGTTCTATAAACTAAGCAGATATTCAATATTATAATGCACTATTATAACTTCGTGTTTTTATTTAAATAGGCCATTGTTTATATGCCACGTCCTTTCCGTAGTGTTTATCTTGTTAATTAGTGAACACAAATATTGTACAAAGTTTATCAATAAAATTATTTTCTTTTATATCCTTTTCTTTCTCTTATGTACCTTACCACAGCTTAGGTATAATAAATTTAATGAAAATATCAAAATTATATGAAGCCAGTCGTGGCGCAGGGGCACAAAGTGTGGCTGTAATACCAACTGGTTGTGGGTTCGATCCCCACTCGAGGAGATGAAATATTTACTTAAATTTATATTTCCATTTCTTCGCTCTGGTGTTGAGGACAAGCGCGGTTTTGAGTTCTGCTTCTCAACACGCAATGCCTCCAGAATTCGGCAGAAAGTGGGGAACGGAGTGTCTTAACACTAGGTTCCCTCTGCCTACCCTGCACTGTGCGGGATACAACGTGAAGCTGATTTCATTTTTTTGATCAAAATTATATAAATGCTTATATGAAACTGCCTTGAAATAGAAAGTTTCTTTAGGAGAAAGGAATAAAACACATAAAAAAACTTGATCCGCATTTATTACAATTTAATACATATTAACATAGCTGTATAATTACAGAAACAATCGTTGTTTGTAAAATAATGTCTCTTCGCGAGGGAGAGGCGCGGGTGCAGACTAGGAACGCTTTATGTCGAAGCTTGGACACCATTTAAAAATATGTATATAAAATTACTCAAAACATCAGTTAATACAATGCCTCCAGAATTCGGCGGAAGTTGGGGAACGGAGTATCTTTACACTAGGTTTCCAGGTTCCCTCTGCCTACCCTATGCTATGCTATGTGCGTGAAGCTAAAAATAATATTCAATAATGTAAAAATATACAATTTGAGAACACAATATTTTAAAAAATTCTTCTAAATAATTTTCCTTTAAACCTTTTGGTGGATGGCCCACAAGCATTCCATTTTAGCGTTACAAACATCATCGTAAAATATAAAAACAAAATATAATTGTGTACACAAGATCCAATGTCGTAATATTAAAAGTTTCATTATAACTAAATAATTGAATTGAAATAAAATATTATACATTTAGTTATATAACTATTGTTCGAAATATTATATAAAAATGTCAAATGTCAGTCAACGGATCGATTATATCTAAAAATAGCGTTAAAATTATATTTTTGATAGACTACAAAAATGTGGGGAACGGAGTGTCTTAACACTAGGTTCCCTCTGCCTACCCTGCTGTGTGCGGGATACAGCGTGAAGCTAATTTAATTTAATTTTTAATTTTTACAAAAATGTTCAATTTTAGTTTTTGTCGTCATTATTAACTAGAACACAATACATGATGTTATAATATTTATAGTATAATTTGTAAGATTTTAGTAGCTTTCGCCATATCATTTAGCTTAAAATATTTGAATTATAATATTTTTTTTGATAATTATAAGTTATTTAATAAAATTTTCGAAGGGATTAACCAAAAATTGAACAAATCTGTAAATAAGATCTACATATATGCACCACAGAGTAGAAATTTTATCTTAAAAAAAAAACTATTTTTCGCAATACAAATAGTATACTATTAATTATTATTTTTACGAATAGTGTCTTTATCTTATTGTCACGAATTAATGTATGAAACTTTTTACTCTGTGGCACAAAACAGACAATAAATATATAATCTAATATAAACTCGATAGCGGTTAAAAATATTAACAACACATTTGGTACAAAATTAAACTTAAACAGTAATTACGAGTTTTGAATCTACATTGTGCTCTCACAAAATATTCTAACGGGTTATTTCGAAAAGAAAAAAACATTGCCTAAGAAAGCACTTACAATATAATAAACGATATTTACATAGAATTTTATTTAACACTTTAATAAATAGGAATTCGCCACGGTCGAGTCATATTTTGCTTGATGTTGAACATAAATATTAACAATATCGATTATATATATCGATGGGTAATCATCACGTCGTAGAATATATAGAAATACCCCAGATACTAAATACAATTTTATTTTTTGAATAAAATATAGCAGTATATTGTTACTTGATTATAATTATTTAGTTAATTGACAATTTTTTGCGTGTATTTTCATAATACAATAATATTAACATATTTTTTTTACACCAATCATTGATGAAAATATTGTTTATTTCGTGTTCTGCAAAAGAAATGAAAATGTGCAAAATATACATTTTTGCTTTTTAATTAAATAAAAGTTAATATTTAATGTAAGTAAATGAAATTCAGAAGTAAAACATTTAATATTTATTTTTTTCAATAAATTGTTTAATTACATTACCAAACACAAGATATACATATTTTGATATTTTTTTACTACATTAATTGTTGTTGTGATAGAATAAAAAAAACTTTTTTAATAAAAAAATCGACCGTGGCACACGCACAAGCTACATTCTGCCAAAACGGCGTACACAATTCTGGCAAATAATGCACATTTAGACTTAAAAATCTCGCTTTATATCTTATTTTGTTGCAAACCTTAATATAATATTTACATAGAATCCATATGATTCAAACATTTTTGGTGTTCTATTTCTATGTCTATAGTTCGTTTGTACAATTGTCAAGTAAGCTTGCTTGTATCGCGATAGTGAAGTACTAATGATTACGTGAATAGAAAAATAAAAAGTAATGATAACCAACGTTTTATTTTGAATTGAAATAGAATTTTATAAAAATATTGCAATTTTTATTTAATTAAAAGTAATGATAATTTATTTCACTATTCAAGCTAGATATTGTCAAAAGAGAAAATCATTAAGTAGTTTTGAATGACACGACATCAGCTACGATAAATATATTGCTTATATACATAAAATAATTACTATGTAATAATAATTGTTCCGTAAGTTAGGTGAACGTAGGGAAAAATTTAAACATAACCAAATAGAGTGTAACAGATCCAGCTTTTTATTGTTGAAAACTTTATATACATTTAAAATGAAACAACACATACCTACAAATGAAAATAAAACCGTATATGGAAATAAAAAGAAATAATTTGGTCTTAATATATAACTTCCAGATTAAAAATTCACAAAATGATAAGCTGGACCTCCTACACTCTCGTCGCCGTACAACATACAAAAGTAAACAAACAAGTGTCATTTGCATAGCAGCGTCCTTGTGTCGTGTCACGTCGCTAGTCGGCGGGGCGCGGCGGCGGCGCGCGCGGCGGCAGCGGGGACGCCGGCACGCTCCAACTCTCGCTGGTCCCCCATCTGGCGAGAGTGTCTACTATAGCTATACATCATTTAATTTGCAAACTAATAGTTGCATCTAACATTATTTTGGCAGAAACAGGCGGAACATACCCCTGGTAGACGCTTTTTATTACTTATATATTTTTTTTAAACTGTTGCCAAAATTGGTCGAATAGTGACGAATGGAGTGTGCTAGATTCCTACTCGGGAGAATGATATATTTTATATTTTCATTTTCTTACTTAACACTTAATGCTTCGAGAATTCGCCAGAAAGTGGAGAAATGTTATCTTAATAAAAATAGAGTGTCTTAACACAAGGTCCCATCCCATCTTTCTACTGCCTACTGTGATATGTGCGGGATGTAGCATGAAAAAAAAAATAAAACAGAAACGGCCTTACACAGAACTTATAAATATTTTGACAAAAAGAAAACCATATACAAATAAAAGATATGAAGCTCACCTGTGGTGTGCCACGTGCGCGTGCCCGTGGTCCCGGCGCGCTGCAACGTGATGCCACTTGACGTACCCGCTGAGGCGGCGCTTCAGCAGCCCCGCGAGAGAGTGCAGCCAGCCTACGCGCACGCACGTTACTACCCGCTACCCGCTACCACGCACGCCTCCCACTCGATACCGGGACACCTCTTTGTTTCACGCATTTTTATACTTGCATAATACTCATTTATAGCAAATGATTGCTTGTTACTTATTGATTAAAACAGATGATATTAAAATTGATTTTGTTTCTTAAATTAAAATGTATTCCGGATTATAATACTCAAATGACTTATTACTGGCAAGCCCAAATATAATAAAATATGAGTTGCATTTGCTATAAATTTGAATTCACAATAATATTTTTTTATAAAAAAAATGTTCCAATATTATGTATTATATATAAAGTGATTACTTTCTGGTCAAAAAAACAAAGAGGTCCCCAGTGCCGTACCAAATGCCTGGCTAAATTAATGTTAACATAGCGATGAGCGAAGCCATGACGGATCGTGAACTGATATTGACGAAGGCGATATGACCATACACCTATAGTACACTTCGGGTCTTTTGCATTTCGATCTAAAAAATCAATATGTGAAATATTTCAATTATATATACATACCTGTATAAATCGAATATTGAAATTGAAAAAAAAAACATATTTAAAAAAAATATTTCACGTATTGGATCAAATTGAAGTATAATATGTGATTAACATAACAATGTGTAAAGGAAGCATAACCCAAAGCGGCCTTCCATGGCGGGTGTTAGGGTCGTTTAGTGGCGAGGCATGTGACAGAGCATGGCAGGCGATGTGGGGCGTGACAGCGGCAAAGCACAGGTATGGCGGGCGCAAATGTATTTACATGGATTATTATTGCACAATATAGTAAATTAAGTCAAATAAATTTACAAAATAATATTATTTATGTCAATTCAAATAATAAAATCGATTTTGGGTAACTCAAAATCGATTTTAATTAGTAGCAACATCGATACCAGGAAATACCTTTGCACCACAGATATAACAACAATATACATTTAAGATACACAGTTTTGGATATAGACATTGATTAGAGAACGAATTTCTTAAGATGAATTAAATGAATAAGTTTTACCCATCCCTTGTATAACACAATATGAAACAAGAAACGTATTATATATAACCTAACTAGCATTATACTTCAAAGCGTATGTTAGTCAGCTTACATTTAGAACTAGCCTCGATACGACCATGATGTTAAAGAGCACGGCCATTTTGATTAACCACAGATTGAACATTTTCCTAATTAAAATATATTTATTGTTTTTTCTTCATTATTATTATTCGCTATATAACATTATGTAGTCTGGCGTAAGCAGAACCGCAAAGCAAGCGTAGTATTTAGTCCTGTCTCGTTTGTACATAACACAATGATCGGGTATTGTGATATGGGAATGATTTGAAGTATGGAACTGATTGTATGGTAAAATAGTAGTTTATCGTTTTTTCATATATCATGTACACTAGAATTGAATGCAATGAAAAAATTATAAGTGACCAAACAAACACGTGAAGTGAATAAAAAATAAGAACAAAAAATGATTTGTATTGTTATGTCAATATAATTTGCACTTTTTTTTAATTTTACAAGACAAATTTAGTGCGATAAGTGCAAAGTTAAATAAATTTCGATATGATTATAAAAATTGTAAAAAAAATCAATTTTAAATTTGGAACAATTACCACCAACCGACCACCAACCACACAAGGGGACAGATAACAATAGAACAATATAAATAATTTCCAAGTGTACATTTAATTTAATCTATTACAGTTACATATATAACATATAATACAATTTATGATACAATCACTTCCCGGTCAGGCTGAGAGTGGCAAGCGCAGCATTACACCAATTAGTCCGACCATCATAGGCTGGCTGCCCTCATTACAAATATACACAATCATGTAAAAGAACATATGGAACAAATTAAAATATATAAATCATGTCGTGTGTGACGCTACTCCGATAAGTGTTGCCAGGTGTATAATTAATATTTAACACTTCAAATAATATATTTATTATTTGACTAAAAACAAGGCTTATACCTGGCAACACCATTTTATGTCTGAATTTTATGTGTGTTACGAATTTTATCCATGTATTATGTATTTTAGTTACTTTGCCCTATTTCGAAAAAAAAGATCTAAAACACCTGGTATGTTTTGTCTTTTTTGAAAATACCTACATATTGCTCAATGACTTTCATATAGCTAAAATCTCTTTAATTTTTTTAAAGCAAAGTTGACGAAGAAATGTCATTATCGAATAAAAAAAGAACAAATAATCACCTTGAAAAGGTTTTTTTTTATATTTGATTCAAAGTTACTTTTTATATCCATCTATGATATAATTTATCATATACCTACTGCCTAACTTTGGTATTATATAATTTTACGTTTAAAAAAAACAATATTACGAACTCTACAACATTACTACTAACATTATCCAATACCTCATGTTTACGCTTAAAGATTAAAATCTCATCAAATTACAATAAAAATATTTTTAGTACTTTTTTTCCACCCCACGAATCTTGAAATAATATTTGTGAGATAAGTTACAAAACTTAATTTTAATTTTTCATATAATTAAATTATATTTATTATGCTATAGTAATGATATAAGGACATACCTTGATCGTCGTGATGGTGTTTGGTGGTCGGCACGGCGGTGCTTAGCTCGCTGCGGAACCCGTTCCGGAGTTCCGCCCGCGTTAAACTCTGACTGCGACCTTCTGATAGCCTATGGATAACAATACATAAATTATTATATTAAATTATATAAAATCTATTATACATAAATTTTAGCGTATGTGTTATTTTGATGTATAAACTATAACAGTCTAAAGTTTCACCTAAATCTGTGCAGTAGTTTATGCTTGAAAGTGGAACAAACATACTTACAAACTTTCCCATTTATAATAATTTGTAGGATAGTAGGATATTAAAACCTTGTATTTAAAATTTGATCTCTTGTTTAGCAGTATAAGCATAGAACCTAGTGTTTAGATACACTTTTCTTAGCGTTTTCTTTTAAGGATATTTTTTTTTTTGGTGTATGTATGCCTTTTTTTCTATCCGAGTATTATTTTGTTGTTGTTTTATGGGTCTTTTATGATTTCTCAATGTTTTTAAGCCTTCGTGTGAAATGTTTTGGCCTCTCTCACACTGTGATTTGAATGACAGAAGGAAACAACATACGTGTCGTGAACCCGATGAAATGAAACAGTAGTTTTATCCCGTTGCAACACAATGCTATATCATACGTACCTATCATTACTAAGTAGTAAAGGTGACGGCGGGTGAAGTCTATCGTGTAACGGTGGCGGCTCTAATTCCATGCTACCATTGGCTGTAAAACAGAAAAAAAATAGATAAGTATATAATACTTTAAGCATTCTTACCTAAGTGTGGAATTAACACTAAAAATATATTATTTATATTTTTTTTCTAATTACTTGTAAGATATATATGTATGTATATATGAGGCCATTCATGGCGCAGGGGCACAAAGTGTGACTGTAAAATCGACTGGTTGTGGGTTCAATCCCCACACGCACACAGCAAATGAAATATTTACTTATTTTCATTTCTTCGCTCTGGTGTCGAGGCAAAACCCGCCACTCAACACACAATGCCTCCAGAACTCGGCGGAAAGTGGACAACGGAGGACGAGCTTAACATTGGGTTCCCTCTGCCTACCTTGCTATGTGCGGGATAAAGCGTGGAGCTGATTTTTTTGATTTGTAAGATGTAAAGCAAAACATAATTATGTTATAGTTCTACATAGCCAAAAACATATTTCAAATTATTTATAAGTGGAACTCATTAATATCATAGTATATTTCCACAACATATTATACAAATAAATAGAATAACATTTCAATTTCAATAAATAATATAAATTACCTTCATGGCCTAGCATATGATGATGCCGGCTGGTACGCGGCGGGGGCTCCGGTGACCGTCCCGTACTGTGCTCTCGGCTTAAGCTAAACAACAAAGTAATTACTGACGAAATATCATTTATTTATAATATATATGAATAACAAGAATAGTATATTGACAAGATCTTTTCGTGATTTTAGTTTTTTTTTTATAATAAACCAGTCGTGGCGCACGAGCAACAGCGTGTAACTGTAAACACGACAGGTTCCAGAATTCGGCAGAAAGAGGAGTGGGGAATATCCTAACACTATTCTCTCTCTCTCTCTCTCTGGCTATTCTGCTACATGCATATATACAGAGTGAAGTTGAAAAAAAAATAACCTCTTCTTCCGCTCACTCTAAGCCTCGTATTATTTTAAACAACAAATGAGGCTGGTAATATATTGTTCTATGTAGGATAAATCCTGGATATTACTTATTATGAATTATTTAAAAACAACACATAAAACAATAAGAAAAAAATTCATATAAAGAATCCTTTAAAAAACAGATATCCAAATGTATTTATATAAAATAGATATTTTTTTTGTACAAAATAATAATACTAACCTTCTATGCCTAGGTGTTGAATGCAGATCTACTCTAGACTTCCTCTGTTGACTTTGGTGATAGAATCTTTGTAATACTATAGGACTCGTGTTTCCAGAACTCTAAACAAATAAAACAATGACATTTGATTAAATAAAATTTTGAATATTTTTATTAATCATAAGAAAATATATATTAATAATATTATAATTAGAAAATATTATTCTAAAATTTGGAAAAAAAAATTATAAACAGTGGGATACTGTCCCACTTAATTCTATAATTTGTTATTATTAAATTGTTTAATTTAACATATTCGAAACCGAGGGTATTAACACTAGGGGTTATCCTTGCCTATCCCGCTACATGCGGGATACAACGTGAAGCAAAAAAATATATTTATATTAAACTATTACCGCAGGGGACGCCCGCCAGCGGTTATCTGCTGACACCCTACGTGCGGGCGCGGGGGGAGGCGACGCACACGCGTCTATTGTCCTGTAAAACATGATAATTTTTTTATAAGCTTCTTCATTTTCTTTGTTTTTGATCTTTGAGCTGTACATGCTACAGATAGTGGGTTCGATCCCACTTGAGGAAATGAAATATTAAATATTTTGATTTCTTCGCTCTGGTGTTGACGCAAAGCGTGGCATTGAGTTCCGTTATTCAATACCCACAGATTGCAGCGGAAAGTCAGAAGCGGAGTGTTTTAACACTAGACTCTCTCTGCCTACTTTGCTGCAATGTAGCCCTGTAATTGCGGTTCTCTAACCAAACACAACACATGTACTAAATGCCTTCAAATCATTTAATTACGCAGATAAAGCCGCCGGTAAACGCTTGTATAATATAAAATAACGTACCTGCGTCTAGGATAAGGTGAGTGGTTGGACAAATCAGCCTCTAAGCTGGCGGGCTGAGAGCTGCTGCCACCTGGACTAGACGTGCTCGCCCACCACGCTCTGAGACAATACAGAATTTATATATAAAATTATATATTACTATCAATAAGTAATGTATTTATAACATTTTTTTAAAGTGTTATTCCACACTTCGGAAAAAAAATACTTATTTAGAAAACGTATAAGCATTTGAACGAAGCGGGACTCGAACCCGCGCCCCCTGGAAACCGACCAGGCGCTCTGACCACTGAGCCATACGAACCTATGGCTCAGTGATCAGAGCGCCTCTACGTTCAAATTTTTATAAGTTTTCTAAATAAGTATAATAAGTAATGTAGTTTGAAAAGTACTTGTTTGTACACACATTGGTTGTAGAAACGATTTATACTTAGAGTAATATTTTTCTGTTTATTTTCAACTTCGCATGGTATCCTTGGTAGCCGTCGTGTTTACCACGAAGGGTTTAGGTGCGATTACCACCCGAGTGAAGGAATACATCATTTTCATTTTTTGTTTTCCCCACAGTTTCTCGAAAATTTAAAGGAAAGTGGGAAATGTGTCTTAGCTATTGTTAAGCATATGACCTTCCTCTGCCTATCCTGCTACTTGCGGGGTACAGCGTCAAACTAAAAGAAATAAAGACAAAAATTACCTCGCAGGCGTAGGCGTAGCTTGTTCAGGCGTCCAATTCTGAGAACTGGTCACAAAATTCCTAACTGGTTGTGGGGTCACCGGGATTTCCAATCCATTATTGGAATTCACTGAATGAGTGGACCCAGTGGATGCTGTGGACCCAGTGGACCCGGTAAAGCTGGTGGACCCAGTTGGACCCTTGGATTGTATCCCAGAAATGGGTAAAGTGGCGTACCAATTGCCCACTGAAATGGAACTCCTCGCCGATTTCACTACAAACGGATGTTCTAGAAGTTTTACGTATTTGGGTCGTTGTCGGTAGTTCTTTGTTAAACTGGAAGAGGCATAACAAAAGTTAAGAGGTAAATAAATAGAGAGAAATAAAAATAAAAATAATAATTTTTGAAAAGCAATGAAAATAAAACAAGTTCTTTGATATTTTGGTACAATACTTTCAAATGTCATTTTTATTATGTAAAAATGACATTTTTTGTTAAATAGTTATTTTAAATAGATTACTATGTATTTAAAATAACTTATTTTAAATAAATAGTAAAATAGCTTACCATTGTGAAACAAAAGATTTGAATTCAGGAGTAAAATCACTATCTTCAGGTAATTGCGGTGGATCATCAGCTATTACCTAAAAATGAAAAATATTATCCATTTCAATTTTTTCTAAAAAATAAATAAATTTCTTAACGACATTTGAACCCACGCCATTCGAAAACAGTAGAAGATTTCAAATTTATATGATTTCTAAAAAATTTTTTTTTTTACCAAGTGGGGAAGAACACTTTAAAAAGTTGAAAATATTATACATTAATTTACGTTATTTCAAGACAACGTACAAGGGTTTATTTCTCACTACATCAGATGATATTTTTAAGAGATTTTTTTTAACATAAAATAGACAAGTAATTAAAAAATATAATTTTTATTATACTTTTATAGAGGTCTAGTGGGTAAGGATTTGTTTTTAACGTTATTGTCATATAACGTTTATTAACACTTTTCTACTTACTAAAAATCGCAAAAGCAGGAAGACATCATAGTTTATTTATTTTCAACTTTACGTTTCATACTATATATGGCAATTTAGACAAAAAGAGTCTACTGATAAAATATTATCTATTATTGAGCAGTGCGTGGGAACCGAGTTTCTTAACATTGTGCACCGTCTACAACCGCATATAATAGTATATGTATATACTTACCCTAGTAAGAACTTCGAAATCATTTTGACAGTCTCTATAGGGGAAGACCCCGGTCGCCAGCTCCACCAGCGAGATGCCCAGCGACCACACGTCCGCGCGGATGTCGTAGTCGGGCCGGCTGGGGTCCGGCGGGTCTATGCGCTCCGGCTGGGGGGATTCACTTCATTTATACTAATATATAATATACTAGCGCTCCAAACCACCGCTTACATTTATTGTTATAACTAAATCATACCAGTCGTACAACCAGTCGTGGCGCAGAGGCACAAAGTGTAACTGTAAAACCGACTGGTTGTGGGTTCGAAACCCACTCGAGGAGGTGAAATATTTACTTAAATTTATATTTCCATTTCTTCGCTCTGGTGTCGAGGCAAAGCGCGGCGTTGAGTTCTGCCACTCAACACGAAATGCCTCTAGAATTCGGCAGAAAGTGGAGAATGGGGTGTCTTAACACTAGGTTCCCTCTGCCTACCTTGCTGTGTACGGGATACAAGGTGAAGCTGTTTTTATGAGTATCTTAACACTAGGCTCCCTCTGCCTACCCTGCTATATGCGGGATACAGTGTGAATCTGTTTTAAACATCCATCCTCATAAATTTTCGTATTTATGATATTAGTAAGATTTTACTAACTTTTACCTGCAGCTTTGCTTATGTAGTTAAACGGAAATAACTAATAATCGTATATTATACTCATGTATACGTAATTATAACATTATGTAACTCAGACTGCAGGTTGTATACGCTACATCGAAACGATTAACGTGATACCTGTAGGGTTCCTCCAAATAATATTGTTTAAATTCAAACCACTAGTTCATAAGATTAGTGCATTCAACCAAACCAAACTTATCAGTTTTAACATATATTAGTAATATATAGATAGAGATATAGCATGAAATGTATTGATATATTTTTGTGTGTCTTGTGTAAATTCTGGGTGTGTTAAAGATTATAACATACTTTTATAGGAATTAAAAATTATAGTAGAATTTTTATATTGCTTATAATACTTTCTGTAGAAGAAATAAATGAACGAAAATTGTCTTGTTCACATCCAAAATGGAATGTTAATAGAATGAAACATATAAATTGAAAATAATTTAAATTCAAAACTTTAATTATTGTGTTGACGTGAAATTCAAGTTATTTACTAATTTAAACATTTTGCAACAGTTTTTGGTATTCAATTCTCACATTATTATAGAAAAAAATTAAAGTATTTAAAATTTACACTATAAAATTAATGACATTTGTAACTCACAGCCATATAAGCAGCACAGCCCGCACTTCTCGTCTTAGCTTTAGAGTCCACAAGGCGGCCACTGATCCCAAAGTCACATAATTTAACATTACCACGCTCGTCTAATAGAATGTTGCTGGGTTTAACGTCGCGGTGTATAACGCCGTGCGTGTCTTTCAGGTACGAGAGCGCGTTTACCGTCTGTAATATAAAAAAAATATATGATTATACAAAACAGCATAATATTTTTCTCTTTTTACATATTTACTTTATAAAGAAATCTTATCTAATGAGTAAATAAGTCATTTGATGGCTCAATTTAGAATTCTATTCAAGAAAATTACTCTAATTAGACTCTGTTAGGTAATGTGCAATATCTTTGAAAGAGGCAGAAACGAAAGTGATCTTAACTATGTTTGTATGAAATTTATAAGATTAAAAAAAAATATATAAATTTATATATACTCACCGCCACAGTAACTTTCCCCAATATAGCCTCAGGTATGGGAGCGCCGAGTCTCTTTAAGAGCTTATCAAAACAGGACGCCATTAGTTCCATGCATATCCATACATCTGCGTCGGTGACGAAGCAGCCGAGACACCTCACAATATAGGGACAGTCGTGGGATCTGACCACAACATCGAGATCCATAAGAATACGTTTTGTTTCTTCCGAGTTGCCAGAACGTCGCATTTGCTGAAAATTATTAAACTAAAATAAAAAATCAGCTCCACGGTTTATCCCGCAACACCAGCGTAGGCAGATTGAATCTAATGTTAAGACAATTCCTTCCCCTTTTTCCGCCGAATTGTGGAGGCTTTGTGTGCTGAATGGCGGAACTTAACGCCGCGCTTTGCCCCGACACCAGAGCGAATATATAAAACTATACATTTAAATAAATATTTTATTTCCACGAGTGGGGATCGAACCCATAACCATTCGCGTTTATAGTTACAAATTTGTACTGGCGCAGGGCCAGGACTGGACTGACTGAAAATTGTTAGTTAATGCTAATATATAAAATAGTAACTGAATTTAATTAGGTTTAGCTTTAATATTTTAGTTGGGATGTGTGATAAAATGTATTGAGTAGGGGTTCAAATTAAGGGGAGGATATTTGTTTTTGTAATGTTTGTTTTTTTTTGAGGGTGGCTAAATAAAATGTGTTACTATTATATAATGCAGCCATTGTGTAATAGCCGATAATATTGTTTTATAAAATTTAACAAATTCATTGTGTTCTAACTTCTTTCGACTTTTAAAAATCATTTTTGCATTGGACTGGACCAGCAAAATAAAAATATTTTTAGTATAAGCATTTTAACCTAGTGAGAATTGAACCCACATCCATTACATTCACATTGTATTCAGCATATGGCACAGAGATGAAGAAGAGCACGATGTTCCTCATGCAATATCCAATTTTCGACACATTGCATGTTGATTGATGGAACAACAGTGCAGTCTTTTGTTTCCAAAGCAAGTAAAAGAAAATAATTCACTCCCCTGAGAAAGAATGGAATCCACAATCCTCGGCACAAACAATCAGACAGTTGACTGCTGCGCAATGAAAGCCTCACATTTTTTATTTATTTTATAGTAAACAAATATAATCTTATATTACATAATTAATTATTAAACTAAAAAAAATTTAATATATATTCATACCTTAACAGCTATCACAGCTGCAGAGGGTTTATGCAGCATTTTGACAACATGTCCACATGTCCCACTTCCAAGCTCGCCCAGTTGTTGAAGGTCATCTATATGTGATCTGTATTCCACTCCCTCTACATTTAACTTGCCACTCACCTATTTTAGTCAAATGGTATAAATATTAAATTATATATTTTATTTCAGCTTCATGAAATATATAATAATACCATATATAGCAGAGTAGGCAATGTAGAACTCTACACACTGCAGTTTGTCTTAAACAAGTGATGAAAGGAAATTATATAATATTCCCCCCCAGTGGAAAATAAAACCAAAAATTTATTTTGTCAAATACTTACACCACAACAGTATCAAAAATTAAATCATATTAAAAGTTATGATAAATAGTCATAATGATTTCTTTTTATCAGCTTCACACTGTATCCCGCACACAGCAGAGAAGACAGAGGGAAAGTTAAAGTGTTAACTTAGTGTTAAGACACTCTGTTCTCCACTTGCCGAATTCTGGAGGCATTTTGAGTTGAGTGGTGGAACTCACCGCTGCACTTTCAGAGTGAAGAAATAGAAATGTAAATTTAAATAAATATAACATTTCCTTGAATGGGGATCGAAACCACAACCAGTCACATTTACAATCACACTTTGTGCCCCTGCACCACAACTGACCTCAAAGTAATAATGAATGATAGGGAATTTATATAAATGTTAAATATATAAATATAAGGTTTATGCAATTATATTAGTATTTAGCTTTACTATAATTGTTATATAGTTAAAACCATGCATACTTTGTAAACTTCTCTCATTCGATATTCAGTATCAGCAGCTTGTGGAGACCTCGGTGGAAAGGCTGGTATGTCTCTTGGGGAGAACATAGGCGCTGAAAAGATAGTAAAATTACTTTATTATTTGATTTTATAAGACTAAAACTATACATATATTATTCTAGTATATTATGCAAAAAAATATTGTTTATTAAACAGTAGGTACTTTTAACATAGTTATTCAGCCACACTATAATAAATAAAATAAATAAGACATTGTTAAGATTTAATATGTATGACAAATTATATTGAAATAAATTTTCAAAATGACAAATGAGGATTGGAGATGATGACATCTTTTTATTGTCTTAAATATCTGAGTCAATAGCAAGTGGAAGAGTTACTGCATGATTTCATTATCTAAGTGGATTGAGTCAATATAGTTTCTACTTCCTCTTGATAATAATTTACATATACATTTATTATGTAAATTACAGAAATTTGTATACAAATTTTTGTAATATGCAGCCAAAATAGCTGTTGAAAGTGCATATGTAATAAGTAAAACATTTACATATAACACAATCTGTATACTATAAAACATTATTAAATAAAGTGATGATATGAAATTTAAATGCTTTGGTTTATATATTATATGTATGGAATTTTATTAAGTAATAAGATTTTAAAGGGAAATCGGACATTTTACAACAAAAAAAAACAAGGTATTGTGGGTTAGCACTAGTAATAAAATAAATAAATATATAAACTTATTTGTTTTTTGTAATAATAACATTAACAAAGTCAAGTAAAATGCGTCTTATTTACAATATATTACTTAGGTTGTTCAGACAAACCATGCAATGTTCATGTAAAAAATACAGGCTCATAATATTTTGGCATAGTCGAGTTTAATGTCTGCACAATATTTTATCAAAATATTATCCGAAAATGATACAATAACCTTCTTATGTATCGCTATGAAACAAAATTATAAGAAAATATATTTGTTTTGGTGTTAGCCTATAACCTAAGCAGTACTTGCCGTAGAAATGTAGTATAAACTTAAATCAAATCAATAAATATGTAATGATAAGGACTTACGAGGCCTAGGTCTCCTAGTGCCTCCAGATCTAGGAGCCCCAAGTCCACCTTGATTGTGGAGTCCCTCTCTTCGAATACGTTCTTGCAAATCCTTAAGTCTTCCTTCAATATTTGACATTATCGTAACTATAATTGTCCCTTTATCACATTTAAACACTTATTTCTTAACATCTATAATTATTATTTACACAAAAATTTAAGTCAAATAGCTGCAGTCCAAAGATTTCTTTTTTTTCATCAAACTCTATCAAATTCAATCTCATTCTAAAAATCTTTCAGTCTTTAATTTTTTCTTTAATACATCATTCGTTCAAATGTTCATTCATTTACACAGAGTAAAGGGTTATAATTTTTGTAATAAAATTATAAAATTTATTTAACTTTCACTTTCATTGAATTTTATACAAAAATGACATTAAATTGTATGTATAATGAACTCTACAGAAATTTTAAATATTTAATTATAGATATACCAACTTAAAATAAAATAAGAATACATATAAAAGAACCTGAAAATAAATTTTTACTCTGTATTTTGACATTTTACTATTGTTCATATTTATGAACGAAAATACCTTTCATTCAACTTAATTCTTAATTCATTTCTCGTTTTGCGTTTTGCTAAATATTCAATTTTGTGTAAATCTGCCTTCAGAGAAAATCGTGTGGCACTTAAATACTGATAAAAATATTACTAATACCGTACATGTGTGCGATCTATGTAAATAGTATCAAAAATGTCTATTCCGTTTGTAAGCAATTAAGTTGTGTTAATATATATGTCGGGTATTGTAATAAGATAAAAATATTTTAGTGTTGAAAAAATGTTTAATTTATAAGTGTTTCGAACAATTTCAAAATGATGCAGCCAACACCAGAAGGCTGTATGAATATCGCAGAATTGGCACATCAACTTAGAAGAGAAAAGATTTTCATTAATTCTGAAAGGCAGCTGTTGCAAAATCTAAACGAAGAAGTTGAGAAGACAGTGTTAGAGTTACTTCAGGCTGCTTGGATATGTTCTCAGCAAAGACAGAATCTAACAAACTTAATTACATCAAGATGTGAAGCAGAATCTGTTGCAGCTTGCCAGCGAGCAAGCTTACTAGAAGGAACTACTTTTATAGATGCACATAAAGTTTTTAAATATAAGGTATTGTAATAGGATTATAAATAATAATTACTCATACTTTTTATTGGTAAACATACTTTATTAACGTATAATATATGAATTAATGTACATAATTAAGTGGCATATCAAAACAATTTAAAGTAAAATATGGGGTATAAAATAAATGTATTGGTTAATATACATTTTGCTTAAATTAATGATGTGAGTTATTAATAAAGATAACAATTTTTTCAACATTTAGTAAAACTATTATGTCAATATGCTTCTTACTATATTTTGACCTAAGCATCCACCCACTTTTGTAAGACTTCAATTTTGCACTTAGCTAATAGTTTACTAAATAAATTATGTATATTGAATATATATATATATATATATATATATATATATATATATATATATATATATATATATATATATATATATATATATATATATATATATTGTTTTTTTAAAACTTTAAATCCATTAGATAAATATTTCAAACAGTATTTTGAATCATAATTTGGTATTATTGGCCTATTGTGGCGAAGACAACTTCTGATGTCAGCAAAACTAATTATTTTATTTTTTTTTCATTTTACCACTTCATACACAATGTCTTAAAACATGACCAGGGAAACAGGAGAGAAGAACAGTGTCTTAATGCTAGGTTACTTCTGCTTATTCTGTTATGAAGCAAAAGATTAATAGAATTTATGTTATATTTCCAGCATTAGCAGTTTTAATATAATCGGCTTGATGATTTATCCCAGACACAGCAGGGTAGGCAGAGGGACCCTAGTGTTAAGATACTCTGTTCCCCACTTTTAGTTTTAATTTATTTGCTTTAATTATGAAATTTTATTCACTAGGAAGTACAAGCATTAGGTGAGCTTTTAGGATGGCTCCGAGACACTCCGCACCTTATGGCATTGGCCCTTATGCTTGGGGAGGACCATATGCCTTCGAGCTTACCATCATCTATAATATCTGGACTGTATGGAAGTTGCCGTTCACCATCAGATAGAACTAGACTTTTGGCAGTTATTAGAACATTGATCAAATATCAAATGTCAGCTTCTAATGACCCTAGAAAGTAAGTATTTATGATTATATTTTTATAATTATATCTTTTCTTTGATAATTTTAGTAGATTCCATTTTTATTGGGTAGAATAAGAATAGATAGTTTAACCACTCAATATCTTTATATTTAAATGGGGGGGATGAAAAGAATCTTAGGGGATGATTTTTTTTTCATCTCCAGAAAATAAAAATAATCATCACCCAAACTTTATTTAGTCAGACTTAGACATTGAATGTTAAAAAAAACATTCCTTAAATTGTACTAGAACCAACAAGCATTTGCAATACTTAACTTGGACTAAGTTAAACATATTTTATTTAGAACTTTATTCTTATTATATATTTAAAGTGAGACTGAAATATTACTTAAATATTAATATTAATAAAATTACAAATGAAATATTTTTTATTTGTAATTTAATTCAAAAATAATTTACTACATTTGCATGAATACACAAAAAAATATTATTATACATCTTGCAATGGACTGGATGTAACATTGATACTATAAAAATGTTATTAGCAATTATATAATACAACAAAGCTAAACCTGCAATAAACATTTTACAGAGGACATAACTTTTTTGTTAAAACAGTATTAATGTAGGTTTATTTAGTCGTGTCTTTTATTTAATGGCTTCACTCTGGATGGTTGCCAAAATCCAATCTTTTGCCTGTTTGCGATTGAATTGTCAACTTGACCTTTTTGTGCCTGTTTTATATGTATATAAGAAGTACTTAAACATACACAGATATTTAAATTTAATTTTTTTGAAAAATTACAAAAAAAATGTATAATGCCTAATAGAACCTATTGTAACAACAATAGCGTGATGATTAGTGGAACTCAACAGCTTATTGAAATGAAAATTATTTATTTCTCTGAATGAAAAATCGAACCCACATCCTCCACTCAACCGCTCCACGATAGCGTCAAAATATAGAAACGATAGAGGCATCCTATAGTTTTATCATTTCCTCTGACATACAGTATGGTCGACGAGTAGTGGCCGCCCTGAAGTTACGTTTCTAAACTTGTTTTTTCTAGACTTGCTTGTTCACTCAGGAAGAAAATAATCGTTGACCTCACTACAGATAAAATAGCGACAAGGAAGCGTATTATTTATGTATGTGTCATATATTTATGTATATGACAAATATAAAATGTTGCTAGTCACCTCGCTTGGTCCAGGTGGCATCATTTTGAAATACGCCCCTTTTTTAACGCCATTGTATGCAAAGTTATACCAGTATTGTATTAAAAAAAACCAGTTATCTTGTAAATAATTGCTAAATCAGTGTATTTTTGTAGGTCGGTCTTACTCTCACATTTTTAAGCAGATTTTTATTTTTATGTATGTATATTATGTTCTCTGCCTACCCTGCTATGTGCGGGCTACAGCGTGAAGTTGATTTATTTATTTAAATCATAAATCAGCTTCCAGCAGCAATCAGCAGCAGAGGTAACCTAGTGTTAAGACACTCCGTTCTCCACTTTATGCTGTATTCTGAAGGCATTGCGTGTTGAGTGGCAGAACTCAACTCTCGTGGCGCAGCGGCACGAGATGTGACTGCAAAACCGACTGGTTGNGTTCTGCCACTCAACACGCAATACCTCTAGAATTCGGCAGGAAGTGGGGAACGGAGTGTCTTAACACAAGGTTCCCTCTGCCTACCCTGCTGTGTGCGGGATACAGCGTGAAGCTGATCTATTTTTTTTTTTTAAATTATAACGACACATTCTAAATACAATGCACATACAAAGTGAAAACTCACTATTTTGAACGCATGCAAAAAAATAAAGAACATGATTGATAAATATCGTATAAACACATCGAGCTATTAAAAATATTAGTATTTATAAAAAAAATACTCTTAAAACTCAAGGTAATAATAATTCAATTCTAAAGGAGCCAAGGATGCTAGCATGCTTTAATAAAAACTTAATGATCTTTAAGAAGATCAACGGCTTACGTCAGATCTGTAAAGATTTATGAACAGGTGGAATTCCTTATGCGCCATAATATGATGTAATTTGTTACGGTTAAACTATTATGTGCTTTGTAAAAAGATACTCTTGTGTTCTTTTATTTTACACTAGCGATACGCTCGCGGCTTCGCCCGCTTCAACTACATATTTTTATTATTAATTTACTAATTTGCATTACATTCGTTTTCTTTTCTAATGATAGTATCATGACAATATCTATACCTGTACTGTAAAGTATAATTTCAGGCAATTCAATAAAACATTTACTTATAGGTGCTTTTTTTTCAAACATTCTTAAACAAAAAAAATATTTCTGTTTAAAATGTTTGATCGGCATGAAAAATCAGCGAAAATGTTCTTAATCTTATACTTTTAAATATTGTGTAAACATTATAACAGTGACTTTTTTCTTGAAAAAATAGACCTGAGGCTTTATTTTCAAGACACTCCGTTCCCATAAAGTTATTTCCGTTCTCCACTTTGCACCGAATGCCTCTAGCAAAACGTGTCGATGTGCGGAACTCAACACCGCACTTTGCCTAGATTTACTAGATAAACCAGATACCAGAGCGAAGTAATGAAAATATAATTGTAAATAAATATTTCATTTTCTCGAGTGGGAATTGAACCCACAACCAGTTGATTTTACAGTCATACTTTATGCCCCTGCGCCACGACTGGCTTCAGATTGATATTTGGCACTGGTCAGATATACAGGAATTGCAAAAGCAATAAAAAAAAATTAGGCCAGTCGTGCCGCAGAGGCACAAAGTGTGACAGTAAAATCGACTGGTTGTGGGTTCTATCCCCATTCAAGGAAGTGAAATATTTATTTACATTTATATTTTCATTTCTTCGCTCTGGTGTCGAGGCAAAGCGCGGCGTTGAGTTTCGCCACTCCGCACACAATGCCTCCAGAATTCGACGGAAAGTGGGGAACGGAGTGTCTTAACACGAGGTTCCCTCTGCCTACCCTGCTGTGTGCGGGATACAGCGTGAAGCTGATAAAAAAATATAATATTAATAATAATGATGATTGGGACATTTCAATAGAAAATTTATATCACTTTTCCATATATCACTGAGTTTATAAAAATAAATGATTTAAACATTTATTTATATACAAACATTAAATGTCTTATAAATCCAAAGCTGTCACTTTCTCTCGGAATGTGGCATTAATAATGTTACTTAATACTCGTTTTTTGTTATATCTTGATGAACGTACACGACGTATGTTTATATTTAAATTATAGTTAAGACACGTTCGATTTGATAACATATCTTGCGAAGTAACCAAGAGAAATAAGACCTGTAGATAATTATAAAACACTGATGTACTTGTTTCTTAGAAGATAATTAATATGTAAAAAATATATATAATACTATTATAGACTTAATATAGGGCATGTATTCTAATTTTTTTTTCAGCTTCATGCTGTATTTCGCATGTAGGTGTGTAGGCAGGGGGCTAGTGTTAAGACACTCCACTCCCTACTTTCCGCCGAATTATGGACAAATTGCGTGTTGGATGGTGGAACGCTTACGCCAAGCATTTACCTCGACACCAGAGCGAAGAAATGAATACATGAAATATTTAATTTTTTCTTGTGGGAATCGAACCCACTACCTGCAACGTTTACAGACACACGCTTGTGCCACTGCGCCACGATTGGTCTTAATATATTTAGTTATATGAAATATCAAAAGTATTAATTATATAAACATTATTTAATTATTTTGAATTATATTTTGAAAAGAAAACGAACCTACTAATTCGGATAATACTTTACTTACTTTATACCCTTTAAGTACTTTATACCCTTCATATTAAGTAAAACTTTCATTTGTATCTCCCACAGACTTCTCCGCACCAGCAAATGCGCCTTGTCGTCTCTATATGCAGTATTTCGAGATGGCCACTCCCCTGCCCGCCAGTTTCTTGTGGCTGCCTTGCAAGCACCCGTCATGGCGGTGCTGAATGAAGATGAGTTCTTTCTGGACATAGATCCCGATAAAGCCATGGAAAGGTAAAATTTCAAATTTATGTTTATTAAATCATATCAGTTTGATAAACCTAAAATTAAACTAGCTTCACGCTGTATTCCTAGCAGGGTAATCAGAGAGAACGGAGCGCCAAACGCTACGGTCTCTGCATACCTCTTTCGCCTCATCCATTGTCAGCAACCTCTTCATTCATGTCCTTCGGGGCTTTTTACATGACCTATCTTTGATATTGTCTTTTCGAGGGTCAACCGAGGTCTTCCCCTACCTCTCTTATCGCTCAGTTTTCCGTCATAAATATTTTTGGCATTCTTTCATCACTCATTCGTTCGACGTGCCCAAACCAGAGGAACAAACACGTTCTTCTTCATTCTCACCATGACATCCTCGCTAATGTAACTGCCATTATGTGTATCTCTTTATTGCGGATTCGATTAGCTAAGCTAAGAGAGCTAAGAGATGGCATCTCCACAGCATTTATTATATTTATATTTCATTCTTCTTCTGCAATACCTACGTTTCGCTGTTGTATAACAACATCGGTACTAAAACCGCATTGCGTACGGCCGAACGTGCCGCTGTGCTGACGTTTCGCCGACTCATCAATGCCGCTAAGGCACCGTTAACCATGTTACCGGCAGCAATAAACCTTTCCACATCCATCTTGTATCTTCCATCACTACTGAACATACTTCCCAAATATACCACTTTATTCGTTTGTTCGAATATCTTGCCATTTACACTGATCCTGTATTTCGTAATTTCTTCATCTCTTTCAAAAACCAGAACCTTACTCTTTTTCGCATTCAGGCTTAGACTATTATTTTCACACTGATTTTTGCAGAATGGTGACTAATGCCTGCACCTCGCATTCTGATGATGCAATGAGCATTGCACCTTCTACGTACAGTACGCAATTTACACTCAAGTCACCTATTTTCATCTATATCAAGAGTCATGCATTTCGCTGTTACTTAAGACTGAGGCGTCATCACATTCATGTATCTCCTTGTAATATTCCTCCCATTGCTGCAAAACGTGTAGTTGTTCTGTTTCTTTCAAAATTTCACCGTCCTTCGAAAGCATCCCTTTCATTTTACAGGTTAGCTAGCAATCTTGACAAACACCAACACTAACCTTTCATCTATTTCATTCTCTGACTTTTCGAGCTTCTACTTTATCAGTACTTTCCTTTGGTGGTTTTACAACTAATACTCTTTCTTTTTTATCGCTCTCATTCTTACCTGAGGCTTTATAATCCTGCCATGATTTCTTCTTTCTTTCTACAGCATCCTGCACTTCATCATCCCACCATTCGTCGCGCTTTTCGCTAAAGCCTCTTTTCAGTTTACCTCATACCCCTGTCGCTGCTTCCGTCATACTATCTCTAAAGTTCTGCCAGCATTCTTCAATATTTCCATTTCCAGATTCACTGCTGTCTAGCTTTTTGGAAAACTTTCTCTTCTTTCTTGATATTCCTCTCTAATCGGTAAATCTTGAAGCCAAACACCATGATTGCCACAAACAAATTCCTTTACTTGCAAATTTCCGATATATTACTATGCAGCAGTATTATATACTTTCCAGCCTCATTTATTCTCTTGTCACCATACTGGCCTAGCACTTCCTCGTAATCACTTCACGCAGCTCCAACCCATCCGTTCAAACCACCACAAATTATAATTTTTTCATTCTCTCTAACACTACCTAAAACCCTGACACTCTCCCAAAATTCCTTGAGTTCGCCCAGTGAAGATGAGGATACTGGCGCATACGCCACTAACAAGAATACTCTTGTTATCCCAAGCTTGAAGCGTACCCAATACAGTCTCGGGTTGATCGCCTTATATTCTACCACTGCACTTACCAACTGAAAGGACAACAACACACCTACACCTTGGTAACCCCGCCTGCTTTCTGGTACGCCGCTCTAGAAAACGACGTGACTGCCCGGTAAATCGGTTGTGCCATTGCCCTTTCGCTTTGTCTCAATCACACAAACAACATCCAAATCTCTGTCATCCATCACATCTAATAATTCATTCATCTTGTCTTCAATGCTTTCTTCCCAAGGCACGCTCTATCAGTGCGCTCTCTCGAGGTGCACGTGGAGGATGGAACGTTGCAGCCCCCATAAGGGCTGGCAGGGGTCGGTGCGAGCAAGGCTTTCATCGTCGACCCCTATCAGTATCAGTTTGATACCATAATTGATACTATAATTAAATACAGAAATTTTAAATTGAGTTATTTTTCTTCTATGATATGATGACGATATGACATGTACTTTAATGAACTATTAATTTGCTGATACGTGAACGTAATTGAAAACTTTCGTTTGTTAAAATATATAATAAGTTTTTTTGGCTTCCTTTCACCCCTTTAATGGAAATTTGAAGTGTAATTACCTGGTTATTTAATACGATGAAACGTGTTAAATATCTATTTACATTTATGCTACAAGTAGAACTTCATATACTTTATGTAATTTTTTTTAAAGTGAACAGCAAATCTACAATCAACAATTAAGACTCACAAATAAAGCGCGTTGAGAAGCGGAACACAACGCCGCGCTTTGCGTCGACACCAGGGCGGAGAAATGAAAATATAATTTGAAATAAATATTTCATTTCCACGAGCGGTTCACAACTAACAACCAGTCGCGTTTACAGCCACACACTTGCGCCCCTGCGCTATGCCACGACTGGCCTCATTTTTTAATGGTTAACCTAAACTTTATATGTCATAATTTTCTAAGTGTGTCCACTTAGGAAATCTACAACCGGATTTCATTCGTTATTTCTTGATTTCGCTACAAATATTTATATATTATTATTTTTTTACAGATTTTCATCAACAGATCGTCTCAAGAAATTCGGTCAGTTAAATAGTACAGAATACAATACAAAAGTGGCTAGATACCGCAAATGGACGGTACAGTCCCTGTACAACCTAACCAGCAAGTTCATATACTCCCTCAAGGAACACTGGCCTAACTTCCCAGCTATTATAGCCTGGATTGTACAACAGATTGTGCACCTGTTGAAACAACATTCCAGGTAATATCCAGGTTATGTTAATTTAAAGTATTAAGTAATTTTACTTTTTTTTTCCTCGAAGTGATCGTTTGGCGAAAGAAAATTATTTAATAATTTCTTGATAGTTTTATCTTAATATAATTTATTATTATTTTAGTATATAGCTTGGCTATGTGAGTTATATAATTTAATTGTAATATATTTTTAATGTACGTTCTCAAACTGTCTAAGAATTGCATAGGATAACATGAAGCGAAAAAAAAACAACTGTTTATTAAAACTTAACAGTTTTAATAAAGCCTTTTTTTTATAATTTAGGTATATTCATATTAAAATAGTCCTTACGGCTATCGGTATTAAAGGTTCCCTCTGCCGACTCTGATATGTGTGTGATACAAACAATGTGCAGCTAAAAAAACAAATTTATTTAATTAATTTCTTTTCTTTTCTCCACAGAATAACCGACCGCGAGCTCCACGTGATATGCACGGAGTTAGTTCTAAATAACTTCATTTGCCCCGCCATAGTGAACCCCGAGGCGCACGGTGTCTTGGAAGTGCCCGTGTCTTATATAGCCCGTTTTAATCTTATACAAGTGGCGCAGATTATACAGATGCTGTGTTTGGCCAGATATCAGGAGGTAGGATTTATGTTTGTTATATATTTTTTTGAGTATAAATATTAAAAAATATTTTTTATCTGTGTTTAAAATTATGCTATTGAAAAAAATCACTCAATACAATTTAAATGTGGATTAATATTATAATATAATGTTTTTATTTTTATTAACTTTTTATTTAGATATAATATTTATTAAATGTTAATGTTATATTTTTTAATGTAATAAAATTTAAAAATTCGCTTGGTATCGCTAAAAAAAATTAACTATGTTAAAACATTTTTTTTATGGATGTTTGCCAAAATGATGACAAACTAGCATTTTCATATTTAACAATTGGACAATATTTGCATTAGATAATTTGTCCGACACAGGTGGAGCCGAAGCTGCGCGACCTGTACTCGCGCTTCGAGCGCGCGGCGGTGTGGTCGCTGGTGGAGGGCGTGGCGGGCGACGCCAGCGGGCCGCCGCCCGCGCCGCCCGCCGACGCGCCGCTGCGCACGGACGCGCCGCCCGCCTCCACCGTCGCGCTCTTCACCGCCGCCGACGCGCGTCTCCTTGTGAGTTGTGTCATAGTTACTGAGCTATATTGAGGAAAAAACCTGCGCCTCGAGAGCGCAGGCCCAACAGTCGAGATGTATGTGCCAATTTATTTGAGAATCTGATTTTTTTTCCAAAAACCCAAATTCCCTGATATCTTCTGAACCATTTAAAATTACTGCACATACATAAGGATGAAATGGATATGTAAAGATCTCTCACGTATGGACTACCATCGATCCGCTGATCGAGTTACGACCTGTATATATAATCTTTAAGATATATAACCATAGACGTGACAGATTGTGGGTTCAATTCCCACTCGAAGAAATTAAATATTTATTACGAAGAAATTATATATTTTCATTTTCTTGGTCTGGCGTCGAAGCAAAGCGTTGAGTTCCGCCACTCAACTGTCCTATCTTAATTGTATTATTTTTGTCGTAATGTGAATAAAAAAGGTCGAAGAATAATTTAATCATAATGCCATCACATTTTTCAAATGTGTCAGTTTTAACATTTACAAGTGAAAATCAGGACCACTTCGTAATTAATATTTATTTTATTTATTAAATTTATAACAATAATGACACATTATATCTTTATTGCATGTTTTCAGATTACATTCCTAAAAAGAATCTCATCGAAACTAAACAATAACACTCAAAATGGCAGCGAGGAAAATGGCAACAGTTCTGGTCAAAATTCTGATGAGTCTACTTTTACGTGAGTGCTAAGCAGTACAAAAACTAACTATAATATGTTATAATTTATTTTAGAAATCTGTTCTATTGTTTAAAATTTTTCAAACTATTATATTATATTGAAAAATAAAACCTATAGAAGTTTAATTGAAAAATTATATAACTTAAACTATATGTTAAATTACAAATTTGTTATTTTTAATTTTTTTTTTGATATATACAACATTTATGTTTCTATTACCTTGTGGCTTTTTGAATACTTAATGTAGGTACTTATAGCTCTGGCGAGTGGCGCCGTGGCTCAAAATATTTAGTATTTTAATTTTTTCGCTCTGGTGACAAGGCAAATCGTAGCGCTGAGTTCGGGCACTCCACATGCGATGCTTCGAGTGGCGTAAAATAGGGAACAGAGTATTTCAGCACTAGGTTCGCTCTGTCCACCCTGCTATTTATGGGATAAAAAGAGAAAGAATACAGAAGAGCTGAAAAAAAGAAATAAAATATTTAACTTAACTAATGAGCATCTTCAAATCCTCAAAATAAATACAATTTTTAAAATTCTTCCTTTCAGTGAATCTAGTGGTCCAATAGACAGTGAGGGAGGCAGCACGCGTCTAGCGGCGTTGGTCGCCACCGGCGAGCCCAACTACCGCGCACGGTTACACGACTTATTAAGGAAAATGCCCGATTTTACTAATGTTAGGTTAGAAATCATTGATATAATAATTAGAATAATATATAGAAACTTCCTTATTTTTTCAAATATTTTTTTATTGTAAATAAAGTCCATTACATCAATCAACATGAATTGATTGTAAACGCTATGATTATTATTCGATTCTTACTCGGTGAAATATGTTATTTCTATTTTTCTGTGTTCGTTAAGATAACGCTTCATTGTTATAATTAATATAGAAAAAAGAATTGGAATAAATAAAATCTCCTTATATGAAATTATTCATTTATGTAAAATTATAAGCTTAAGAAATATTATGCACCAAATAGTGATATAATAACGTATATAAATAAACAAATAAAAATAATTTCCTTTAGACCATCCACCGCCGATTCAAAGGACACGCTATCAGAAAATGGCCACTCAAAAAGGAGTATTCTAAGTAAAGTCGCCAAACCTCGCCTCCCACGAGCAACTACTTCCGACGATCGATTGTCTGACAAGGACAGAGAAGAACCGGAAGTGTTAGTTATTAAGTTGTACAACGTGGATGAACAGGATTATGTTGGTGAGAATTTATAAGATTGTTTTTTTTTTCTATTTAGATGTGAATGTGATACCAAGAACTAGGCAATTTGTGAAGTGAATAGATTTTTTTATTGTCATGCTATATCGCGCATATGACAGGGTAGGCAGACGGAGCCCGGGAACATAGTGTTAAGACTCTGCTTCCATTAAAACACTTCCGTTCCCCACTTTCCACTGAATTTTGAAAGCATCGCTTAGAGGAGCCATTGTTGAGTGGCGGAACTCAACGCCTTATTTTGCCTTGTTACCGTAGCGAGGAAATGAAAATATAAATTATTTCACTACTCCAAGTGATATTCATAATATATCTAGTAATGTTTTTTAACACTCCAGGTTTAGTACCAGAAACGAAAGTTTTAGAAAGTTACTACGGCGGTGTAGAAGGGGAGTCTGAGGAAGGTGGAGCCCTAGCGCCGCCTGGTGTCGCTCCTCCTGTACAAAAACGGACTAGGTATTTTGGTTAAAAATATATTATGATTTTATTATTTAGATAGTTTAATTAAATGGAATAAGGAGCTGTTAGTATAAAATAAACCTCATTGTAAAATTGTTAGTACAAAGCCTTCTTTATTTTCAATTTGCAGAAAAACCTGTAATACTTTCTTTCCTATTAATATTTGTTGGTGGTTCAGGTAGAATTTTCAAAAATCTCTCTTTAATATAATGATATTTTTCTCTTTATACACATATAATACCGATTTACTTTTTTAAGTCCAAGTGTTAAGTAATCAACTTTTACGTATATATTTGTGTACAAATATAATATCCTATATAACTAATTTAATATTTTCTCCCATAAGATTTTCCGTATCCCACGATGAAGTATCACTGGGTAATACTTCGGATAACCTGGAAGCTGTTTCGGAGGCCGCGTCCAACCACAGTGTAACATCTAGCCTGGAACTGGAAACAGAAGATCAGAATGATAATCTATCAGATATGGTAAGCTATTATATATATATATATATATATATATATATATATATATATATATATATATTTTAAATTCACGCTGTATTCCGCACATTACACAGTAGGCAAAGGGAATTTGTGAACCTAGTGTTAAGAAACTCTGTTCTCCTAACACACACAAAAAGGAAGAAGAAAAAGAAAATGAAAATATTGAATATTCCATTCTTCCGATTGAGAATCGAGCCCACAACTTTAATTATTAATAAATAATATTTCAAATTATCACAAACGGGGCAACAAATAAAACACTATGCTTGAGGCAAAGTAGTCAATTTATTAATTTTTGTTTTACTTCACCAGGTATCAGCAAATGTGAGCGGTCGCGGAAGTCCCAATATATCTGGACGGGAAACCCCCTCGTCGCAAGTTACAGATGGTGATGCTGCGGGTGACGCCCCGTCTAGGCGGTAACTAAATTTATTCATACAGTATACAATATTTAAATTAATTTTCGCTTAAAGCAATACATCTACAACTACAATTCAATAATTCAAATTTATTACATATGTATTATGTATTTATTACATATGTGCTTTTGGATCATTCCTAACGCTTTTAAACGTTTTGAAACTGTTGACGCATCTACTTGTAACGTTTTCCCGAGCTCTACTAACGTCTGACATGGATCTTCTTCAAGCAATGCCTCCAATTCTGTCTTCAAATTTTGTCGGTGCTCCAGAACGCTCTTTGTCTTCAAGGTCAAAATCATTACTTTTGAAGCGCCTAAACCAGTCTCTGCACGTTGTATTCGACAAAGCATTGTCTCAACGAGAATTCTGTGTGCTTCTGCTGCAGATTTTTTCTGAATAAAGCAGTGCAATAAAATTCCCCGCAAAAACACTTTATTTGGCACAAAAGTACACATTTTCACAAAGGGAAAATAAATATGTAGTTGACACTGTAGTAAACACTATTCTACTATAATTTGAGGTTACATATAGTACTACTTTGGTGATTCGTTACCGTACGAAATTCCATGCAAAGAGTGCCGCAACGCCATCTTTCAAAGTTATTCAATATCCTAATAATATCTGAATATAATATTTAAATTATAAATATTTATCTGAGTTAAAGTCATTG
The DNA here is from genome assembly GCA_013403705.1 of Heliconius hermathena. Lineage (NCBI taxonomy): Eukaryota > Metazoa > Arthropoda > Insecta > Lepidoptera > Nymphalidae > Heliconius > Heliconius hermathena. The sequence continues at coordinate 583,142 of JAAIXJ010001769.1, read as the reverse complement.
CAATTACATAAATTATAACGCATAATACTAAAGTATTGTCAACATGCCGTGACCGCCCTGAAGTTAGGTTTTATGAACTGTACTTTGGTAACTCAGAAAAAATATATTTTATTTTAAGAAAAATAAATTAAAATATGCATCTACAGCTCACTTTAGGGTGGCCATGACTTGTTGACTGTACTGTACAATGGCATCAATTATGTATAATATTAAAAAAAAAACAAAAACAAAAAAAATGTAAATTATATACATGGTATTTTTTTTTATTAGTATCCAACAAAACCAACCAGTGAGTCAAGCGTCGAGTGCTGCACAAGCGAAGCTACTGAAACAAACTCGAAACGATATCGAAGACAAGTTTTGTAAATTTGAAATTAAGGTAACTTTTATTTTGAATAATAAAATTTATTATTTTGAAATGTTAATGCCGTAATGGAGAATAATTTTAGAAGAGGCTTAATACCTGGCTATACACAGGAACTTTAATGACAATAATACTGAACTTGAGGCCAGTCGTGGCTCAGGGGCACAAGCGACAGTAAACACGACAGGTTGTGGGTTCGATTTCCTCTCGAGGAAATGAAATATTTAACATTTTCATTTCTACGTTCTGATGTCGAAACAAACAATCGCGTCGTTGGCTTCAGTCATTCTACACGCAATGCTTCCAGAACTTGTCGGAAAATGGGGTATGGGGTCTTAAAGGGAACAGAGTGGGTTAATACTAGGTCCCTATGATTCGTTCTGCCTACATTGCGATGTGCGGGATACAGCGTAAAGCTAAACAAATACTACGGACTGCTAGAGATAACCGAGTTTAATATAACTAACTAATATTTTTTTTAAAATATTATTTGTTTTATAGAAACTTCTAGAAGGCGATGAAACAGTAAGCATAATGTCGGACACGTGGAGTACAGACGTCTTAGCTTCTGATTCGGAGACCATCGGCGATTCTTGCGACCACACGCAAGTTGTCGCACAAGGTGATTATTGTTATTTTAAACATACACCAATACAAAGAAAAGGGGAAATATATTTTATAATGCCTATATTATTTATATTGTATTTTTGGTTTCAAATTTATATTAATTCGAGTGGAAAGTGGAGATTCCTAATAATCTTTTCTCGCCCTGTTCAATGATGATGAAAGAAACAATATATATGTGATATAATATAGCAATACTTAACTATTGTAAAAGAGATAGGGGGACCTTCGAAAATAGAGCATAAAAGATATTGGAGGAAGGTCGCGTAAAAACTATGACGACCCCTCGGAGGGCATGTATGAAGAGGTTGATGACAGTGGACGAGGCGAAAGAAGTATGTAGAGGCCGTAGCGTTTGGCGCTTCTCTCTGACTACCCCGCTAGTGATACAGCGTGAGGCTAAACCTGTAAAATTTCTAAGATTAAATTTAGTAAGATATCTTTTTCTAGGTAATATAATATTTATGTTTTTAAATTATTTATTCAATACAAAATTATGAATAAAGAATACTGCTGCTTAAAGTGTTGGGTTTACTATATAAACAGGTTCTAATGCAAACCATGTGATAGCACCAGACGCGTCGGAGACGGCAAGCGAGTCCGCCTGGAGCATGGACGTGCTCGCCTCGGATAGCGATCGGAACACTGAGGTTGGTTTATACTTACAAAGAATTTTTTTTAGTATTGGGTAACGAAGCACACTATTTTACCCATTTTAGGATATATGCGGGCTAATATTACTTTAAAGAAAGTAGACTATAAGTAAATTATTGTTTTAGAAACAAAAGATACAGAGCGTATGTTAATTATATAATAAAGACACATATTATTAACATTTATATAGATTATTTATATAGGCCAGTCGTGGCGCAAGGGCACAAAGTGTGACTATAAAATCGACTGGTTGTGGGTTCGATCCCCACTCGAAGAAATGAAATATTTATTTACATTTATATTTTCATTTCTTCTCTTTGGTGTCGAGGCAAAGCGCGGCGTTGAGTTCCGCCACTCAAATACGCAATGCTTTAGTACTCGGCGGAAAGTGGGGAACGGAGTGTCTTAACACTAGGTTCCCTCTGCCTACCTTGCTGTGTGCGGGATACAGCGTGAAGCTAAAAAAATATATATAATAAAGAAACATGTACTTCCCAGGTGGACACGGACGACTGCGTGTCGGTGGCGGCGCGCTCGGACACGTCGTGGCCGCGGCGCGCGTCGCACAACGAGCCCGCACTCGCGCTGCCTTTCATGTCGCATACTTTATCTGTAAGTTTGTATTACATTTTTTGGTTTATAACATTAATAATGGTCGGTTTTGAATAGTTAAAAATGTGTTATTTCAGACAAATTAGTTTGTAAAAAAGGTGTTTATTTGTTTTTTTTTTAATTATGAAACTTACATATTATTACAAAATATATTTGTATTCGAATACTTGTATAATTACTTATAAAAGAAATGAAAGTTAATAAAATTAGCTTATTATAATTAATTATTATTTTAAGTTACACGGGACCACTATACAGAATGGTCAACTCTTATAATAATAACTTTAATTCTATTGTTATTGCGGCAACGCGTTCTAGCAGTTTCAAAAAAGCAATACATTCACTGCTTAAATAATGTTGTGTTTGGCGTACCTACGTATATATTATGTTACATTTATAGTAATCTGTGGTAAACGGTGTTGGTATTACATTTATATATTTTGCTATGCTGTTCTTTTATTTACATGTATGTGCACTGTTTGTTTACCCCAATAAATAAAAAATAAAAAAAAGTTTACCTACTCTTTCCTTACTGTTTTAGACAAAGGAATTCTTGATTATGTTAACTTTCATTTTAGAATGGAAACGCAAAGAGACCTGATTTGGGCAGTCCCCGACACACAGCGCGGTCCAATCTCCCTAGTAGGTAAGAAGTAATAAAGTTCACCTTAAATACAAATTTTTGACTTAAATTACAAAAATATTACATATTTTTCATTGAGGCGTAAAGAGATAGTGTTCAACTAGAGAAGGGGTTCCTAACCTTTTCTTGATCAAGGAACACTTTTATATTATTCTTGGTAGCAGGGACCACTATAATACGTCGAAATAATTTATATTAGAGACCGGAGCATACTACTAAACTACTACTACCCATGTAGCATGCTCTTCTCCCTCACTGCGCGATGTCCAACGCCTCACCATCCTCTAAAATTAAAAACGTTCGCGGACCACTGGTTGGAAACCAGTGCACTAGAGAGTTTTTTATTTCATCCACATAAAAAAGAAATATTTTCATTTATCTAAACTATAATCTATACGGTGTAGAATTCCTCCACTCAAATTCGAACGGTATGGGAAAAATGGATAACGCTAATACTATGTTCTGTTTGCGTACAAAATTCTCGAGGCAAAGATAATAATAATAATAGTAATAATAATAAAAATAATTTATTTCTCCACACAATGTAAAATATACAAAAAAAATAGTGTATATTTAGGTACATAGAATATTATTTACAATCATGTGAGACTGACGCTTGTACTAAGCTCTGAGCTTGATCAAACTGTTTAATGTTTATATCGCTATTTATTATTTTTTAAGAGGCCAGTCGTGGCCAGTCGTGGAGGCAGGGGCACAAAGTGTGACTGTAAGATCGACTGGTTGTGGGTTTGATCCCCACTTGAGGAGATGAAATATTTATTTATATTTTCATTTCTTCGCTCTGGTGTTGCGGCGTTTAGTTTCGCCACTCAACACGCAATACCCCCAGAACTTGGCGGAACTGTGTGCGGGATACAGCGTGAAGCTAATTTCATTTGATTTGATTATTGTTTAATTTAGAAGCAGTGGCTATCTAAGTGCGACGGCAGCGTTGTGCCGCGGCGGCGAACTGGACCTGCCGGCGCACAGTGCGCACGCTTATGCTATAGAAAATAGAAAAAGCATACTTGTTAACGGATATCCGGTTAGTTTTATTATAATTATTTTATATTTACTATTGTAAGTCTAGCCTTTAGGTTGTAGGTTCGATATTCACATAAGAAGTGATCAATGATCATGTTTGAGATATATTTATTGTTTCGTGTTTTGATAATACGAACCGCGGATCTAGATTAACATCTAATACATATTTTTTTATAGTATTTTTCATATCTTATTAATAAAATTGTGTAATAACTTTAAAATCTGACCTACACACGATGACTCTAAATTATTATATTATACAATGAAAAATAGAACCAAAAGTTCTCACGAAAATCTATGTATTAATAAAGAACATTTTGAATTTAAATAAGCTCTTTGTATCTATTTTGCTAGATTTGGATATTAAAAATTAAAAAAAAAATTAGTGTCGCATATAAGGACCTCCTCCTTTTTTGGAAATCGGCTAAAATTATAATGTTTTCGTTTTATAGGTAATGACATGTTACGCGTCAGCTCCGGAAAGTCCTGCTGTAGCAGCTGCGACACTAAACAATGATGTCTTCGATTATGCCCCGCCTAATAGGTATGCTAAATGACTTGTATTTTTAACATTTTTAAAGTGTTATTCCACACTTAGGAAAGAAAAATACTTATTTAGAAAATGTATAAAAAATTGAACGTAGCGGGACTCGAACCCGCGCCTCCTGGAAACCCACCAGGCGCTTTGACCACTAAGCCATTCGTTTCCTGGTATTATTTTAAGAAGCCAGCCACCATTGGACAGTGGGTTAGCATCTGACTGTAAATGCGATGATTTTGCGTTTGACCTCCAGTTTAAGATTAAATAATTAAGATTAAATAATTATCGTTTTTCTTGTCGACAAAGTGCGGCGTTAAGTTCCGCCGTTCAATACGCAACGTCATAAAATTTAAACGCAACAAAATATTTCGATTCAGGTTCTCTCTGCCTGCCGTTCTATATGCAGAATACAGCGTGAAGCTAAAATAAAGTATTAATTTTGTATAATCAAATATTATTTTCTTTAAATTGGCTTGAAATAAAAGGAATTTCGATCATGTTTGGAGATTTAGTTAATCTATAAATGTCAAAATAACTTATTTTGTTATTTTGACAGTAGTATTTATTTTTTTGTCGGTATAACATTTTTCTGCTGTTCCTATAGTACAAGTGCATCAGAGTCTACAGTGGAAGGCGCGGCGGGGGGCGACGTGGGGGGCTCCGACGCCACCAGCCAGTGGGTGGACGACAGCTTCCCCACTAAATACCACATGCCCTCGAAGAGCTACGATGATAATGATTTGATGGACAGGTGAGCTTAATAAATATATCATTTGTATCTTTGCGATTAAAGTGATCATCAATAGAATGTTAAAACTGAAACTGAAAAATATAAAATTTAGGGTAATTTTGAATTTAGAATTATTTCATTCCTTTGGTTTTGTGAAAGCGATAAGTGGTGTTTTATACAAGGTTTTTATACAAGGCATTCATTTGGCAGAATAGCATAGTTTCAGTTATCAAATTAAGCGATTTGCTTCATGTTTATGATAAAAAATTAAATTATTGTCTATAATTAGTTATTATATTATAATTAAATCAATTACTATTATTTGTTATAGATCACTAAACTCCAGTGAAAGTTCATTCAACGCGCTGTCAGTATCTCAATACGACAGACGATTCGATTCCGGAATCGATACAGAGAGAGCAGAAACCGAGCCGAGATCCGCGATATCCGATTTAATGACTCGAATGAGTTCTGCAACAATATCTACATCGAATCTCGTCAACATGACGTCTCGATTAGTCAAAAACGAAATTCGAACGAGTATAGTGAATATAAGTTCCTCGAGAATCGAAAAGAAGCGTGAAACGAGTAACATATCGCTTAGTACGTTGTCAGTGAACAGTGTTGAGACATCGGTATCGGATAAGAGCTCAAGTCAAGATGTCAATTCGGAGAACGTGACGGAAAGAAGAGTGAGCCCTCCGCCCGTGAAGCCTTCGACAGGCGCTATACCGAAAAGTATCAGTTTTGATTCTACGGCGGAGAAATCTCAAAGGTTGGTAGGAATTGCTATTATATTTAGTCTAGGGGATCGATACTGTTATGAATTATTATATTACGTACCTATGTTTTTATTGTCATCTATTTATGTCTTTTATATTTAAGCATAGACTTTTAATTTATGTTTCTCAATAGTAAGCAAAAAATATACCTTTTTTTATAATATACTTGCTTTTACTTGTGACTTCGCTCTCGTAGTTAAATTGAATTAACTAATAATCGTAAATACACATTGTAAATAAGTATCCCGCACACAGCAGGGTAGGCAGAGGGAAGCTAGTGTTAAGACACTCCGTTCCACACTTTCTGTCGAATTCTGGAGGCATTTCGTGTTGTGAGAACTCAACGCCGCGCTTTGCCTCGACACCAGAGCGAAGAAATGGAAATATAAATTTAAGTAAATATTTCATCTCCTCGAGTGGGGATCGAATCCACAACCAGTCGGTTTTACAGTCACACTTTGTGCCGCTGCGCCACGACTGGCCTCAAGTAAATAAGTAAGTTAGCTGATATATAAACTATGTTTGTTATCTTAATGATTTTTTTTCTCTTTAACAGGCGACGCATAGTGGGTGAAGATGGTTTAGTAGGTAACTTGGATGAATTAAAGAACAATGTGAAACGTTCCGGCGGCAACTTATTGCATAAGATCAAGATGTTCCGTCACAAGGGACGCTCTCATCATCACGGTGGTATTATCTTCTATTATAATTACTTCGTTGGCGATATAGAATACTTTCGATTATTTTGTAAAAATATAATAATAACTTGGTTTCAGACATAAAAGTATCAGAAGAAGAAGTGGTCGCCGAAGAAATGAGTCGTGACCTACGTGAGGGGGAAACCTCAGAGGAAATACTAGCTAAATACAGGCGAGCAGCGGAATGTAACCCACGACGACCGTCGCGGTCCAACGAACTGCCTGACGTTAATGAATTGGATAGGTGAGTACACTGACGTGATTGATATCAAAGTGAAACACAACAACTAGATTCATCACCAATCATCACCACTCACCAATTACAAGAAACAGGGTATACTGCCAATCCGTCAAACATTCATAATTATTAATAAATATAAGGTAGGAGCAAAAGTATTTTCGTATTGTTCATTCAAAGGAAAATGTATTTTTTTGGTATAATTTTTTATTATACCAAAAAAATATACTTATAATATGTATGTGCCGTTTTGAACCATGAGTTGTTGCCATCTTTTGGGTAGTGCAGTCCTGTAGAAATTTTAAGATTTATGATTAAAAAAATCTTACAGGTAGTATTCAGTGTTCTTTTGAGGTTAGCTTTATGCTTCCTAAAGAGTTTTGCAATGACCGAAACAGGTGGAAATCTAATAAAGCAAAGCCAGGGCTATACGGTGGATGCACCAACATATCCTAGCCAAGCTCTCTCAATTTTTGCTGCGTGGCTATCGATGAGTGCGATCTGGTGTTGTCATGGTGCAACACCACGCCCTTCAACAGCTCCGGCCGGTTTTTCTCAATAACTTTTTTAACCTCATCAGTGGCTTTGCCACGGTCTGTGGGGATTGTCCATGCTCCGACCATGATCTTTTTCGCACATTTTTATCGTAAGTCTCTCATTTTTCATCACCCGTAATCAACTGTTTAAGAAATGATTCGGAATTGTTACGTTTCAACAAAGAAATACGTTGCATTAGGTTTCTCTCAGTGAGATCATGTGGTACCCAAATGTCAATTGGTAAATGACGTAAAACTGTTTTATGATCAACATCCAGTTATTCAGCAATGTCGTAGCTACTAATATGTCGATCTTGCTCTACTTTCTCAAAGATGGTACTGATTTTATCTGTGACGGGGCGTCCAGAGCGTACCTCATCTGTCACGCTAAAATTTCCAGACTTGGAACGCTTAAACCAACATTTGCGCTACTCTTATTGATACCACATTAGGTCCCTAAATCATAAAGTGTACCAAATTTCTTCGTCACATGCGTTCATTTTGTTTGCTTGTAAAACAATTGAAAAATGGCGGGAACTAGTTTTATTTTATTTATTGCATCTTTAGAATGTCACATTTAATAGTAATAAAACCAGTCAGTTACATTCAGTACAGCCAAAGAGGTTTGATTATTAATAACACATTCAAAGTACGAAAATACTTTTGCCCCGACCTATTATTATTAGACTTAATATTTATGTTAAGAAAATTGGATATGTTAGAGGTATTGATGGTATTATTTTTGGATTTGTTTTATAATCATAACCCATAACAATAGGACTACACATTTTTCATTATAAAATAATTATATAAATATGTATATTAATAAAATGATTATTTAATTTATGAAGTAAAAGTTATTTTATTTGTTTTCAGATCTGAAGGAATCGTCGACTTGAATAATCCTGAAGTTTTTAATAATATGAAACGACGACTTCGTGTTGTACTCTCTAGTACCGATATCTCTTGTATCGAATATGTACCTAATGTAAGTTGTAAATGAAGCAATTTAGTTAAGCCAAAAAAGCGACACCAGAGCGAAGAAATGGAAATATATATTTAAGTAAATATTTAATATGAGTCAATCTCCCTTGTATATAATCGGTTTTTATTGAAACATGAGCAGCGCTGCACGAGCACGTCGCTGACGGAGCTGGTGCGCGCGGGCAGCACGGCGGAGGCGGCGGCGGCGGCGCGCGCGCTGGCGGGCGGGGGGGGCGCGGCCCGCCTCGCCGCCGCGCTGCGCGCCGACCTGGCCGCGCGCCGCCCCTACGCCGCCTACCTCGCCTCGTGCAGGGCTGCGCTTGCGCACGCGCTGCACGACTTACAGGCGTATGTACTTGTTTCTTTTAACCTATATTTACTTCTTTGTAAAAAAACCATGCTTAAAAGTTTTTAGAAAATTAATTGACTTCACTGTATACGCGACAATTGTCGACTCGATTTCCACTCAGAGGTAAGCATTATTTTGATCTCACGCGTATAAAGCGGAGTATGGAGCTGTACCTAAATGGTAGATCTCCATGCTGCGTTTTATCTATCAACAACTACAAATTTATGCGCTATATCTATCAAAAACAACACACAATAACTTAAAAATTTGGTGTGTAGAAAAAGAAATGTATAAAACACTAAATTCCCTCTGCCAATTATGCAGGTTACAGTGTAAAAAATCGGTCAAATACGAGTCTAACTCGTATACCGACAGCTCTATACCAATTTCAGAGTTGTATATAAAAAAATGAAAATGACTGAATCAAAAAACCCAAATGTTGTTCAATAGACATTATTGATTTACTTTCCTTTCAGTCAAATCAAATTAGTGCGGTGGGAGATGGAGGGCTGCGCGCGCGCGGCGGGCGCGGCGCGCACGCTGGAGCAGCTGGAGCGCGGGCCCGCGCTGCGCCGCCTCGCCGCCGCGCACGCGCACCCGCACTCGCACGACGGTGAGGACACTACACGTGCGATTGACGATGTGTAGGTGCCACGGGTTGTGGGTTCGATTCACATCCAATAAATTAATATTTAATATTTTTATTTCCTCGCTCAGGTAACAAAACAAAGCGCAGAGTTAAGTTCCGCCACTCAACATGCAATACCTCCAGTATTCGAAAAGTGGGCAACGGAAGTATCTAAATTAGAACGAAGTGTCTTAATAGAAAATTCCCTCTATCTACCTGGCCATGTTTGGGGTACGTCCAAAAAACCAAAAGCAATATTAAGTATGTATAAGAAAAAAATCTTTATAAATGGCCCACAACTTGCGCCACGATCATTAATTACACTAGTGAATAAAATTGTATTGTGTAAAAAGTTTAAATCACGATGACATAATTCATCTTAATTCCTAAGACCCAGGTATTTTTACATTGCCTTTTTGTAAATATTTCACTTATCATCTATTGACTTAATATCTATTACAATTTTACAATTTATATATTGTAAGTGCCTATCGGAAGATAGATTCAGGATATGAAAAGTATAACCGTAAAACATAACCTCTACTAAAGAAGATATGACCACTTCGTTTCTATCTTTAATGGCCATTTTTTATTGTATTCCACAATGACTTTCGTCGTTGCCATTGTTGTACTGCGGATCAGCCTTTTGACTGCATCGTCTTCAACTCTTCACTGCCGCTGTAGTAGTAGCAGCTGTAAGTGTGTCGCGTTATTGCGACGACTGCGTGCTAGTGCGACTCTAATATTACAAACGTCTTAAATTTTCTAATACAATTTCAGTCATATTTATTTATTTTTTTGCTTAATCAGGTGGCGAACTAATAGATGAAAGAGCATCCAGACTTACGGCCAGCATAAAAGCTATTACAGCTGAAGTCAAAGCTGACCCCTCCTGGGAAGGTATATTCGGTTTTTAATTTTTTTAATAGCAATAGTTATTTTATATTTAGTTTTGCACTCTCACCTCTTGATTAAAGAACTTTATTTAATAGTGACAATTTGAATTAAATTTTTACAATTTTTTTATGCACGGATTTTATTATTTATTTTTATTTGTATAAATTTTACTTTTAATTGTTATAATTTTTACAACAATTAATTAACATAATTTATGCAATGCTTAAATTAACCGAAGATAACAATATATAGATTGACCAAGGAAAACAACAAATTCGCAGTTAACGTAATATAAAATTTTAGTATTTCAAGAACATTAAAATGTTTTATATCAATGTCCTTAAAAAGTTTTAAAACAACAATAATTATTATTTTCCCAGAGTAGGCATCGAACCCACGATCTTCGCGTTTACAATCGCTTGTGCGACTGCGCCACGACGGTAAAGCAGGGGATAACCAAGCGAAAATATTTTGATAAGAAAATTCTATAATAAATATATTATTTATATTTATACAACCCCTTATCAGGTGCATCAGCCACGTTGCTCGAAAGTGCAGAACTAACGGTGGAGCGTGCGGTCTTCGCTCGTCTGTATTTGCACGTGCTGTTCCCCAATGGCGACGGCGATATAGCAAGAGACCAGTTAGTTTTTTATATTATTATTTTTTGTTAACTTCACACTGTAACCCACGCATAACAGGTATGCAGACAAAACCTGGGAACCTAGTGTTAAAGCTCTCCTTTTCTCACATTCCACCAAATTTTCCAGGCATTACGTGTTTAGTATGGCATTTTAGAGGTGTTTGAATGTTTTCAAGATAAGAATTACTCTTGACTTATAGTTCTAGGTAAACTCGGTTGATTTTTTTTCTTATATAGTTAGTTATAAGATTTAATGCACTATTAGAATGTATCTAATTCTAATATTTCATTAAATCTTATAACTAACTATATATTCTGTTTTGTTACGTATATCAAATTGTATATATAAGATATAAAAATATATATTAAAATATTATAGTCTTTAACTAAATGTCATATATTCATTTACCACAGGGTACTAAGTGAGCACATGAGGCGTTTAACGGCGTGCGGTGGGGCAACAGCGTCCCGTGTGGGTTTAGCGCCGCGCCACGCGTGGGCCGCGCCCTTCCCCCACGCGCAGCTGCGGTTACGGTACTTGCCGGTGTTCCGTACTCCGAGAGATAAGGTTGGTCAATAAAGTTATAATTTTATTTATATTTATAGAAATTTTGTTATTTTTCCTACCTACTTTCAAATGTCGTTCATTGGATAACAAATAAACAAATTCTCGCTTTCGGCACGTTCTCTGTAATCAAACTTTGTTAAAAAATATCCATAACATTATAAATGTATTTCAGTAGACTCCACAGAACTTCAAGCCAAAACTTATTTTCTTTTCATATTTAAAAAACGTATTATATAATTAATAAAATTAAACATTTTTACTAACATTGTAAAGTGTGTAAACCCCTTAAATATAAAACACTGAAACTTGATTTTAAATATACCATACTCTATATCCTTAAGCGTATGAGTTCGTGTAATGTTCGTTCGTAGTTCGTGTAATATACTAAATACGTTTGTTTTGTATAGGTGGCGTGCGTACTGCGCTGCGTGCGATCGCTGGTGGCGACACTGGCGCTAACCGACGGATCACCACCCGCCGCTGACGACATCACGCCAGCCCTCGTACTCGTTATTATTAGGGTATGTACTAAATTTATTTTTACATATACGAGATATACTCAAAGCCTGATTGACTTGATTATTGTGTTATTATTTAATCACATTCTTACGCAATATATTTTTAGTTAATAAAGCGATTTATAATTTTAACAATACGATTTTTTATTAGTTAAACTTAAAGGTTTGACTTTTGATTTATATATTATGTATGTAATGGAGTTATCACTTGCGGCCCTGTATGGATAGTAAAATTTCATTTTAAAGTTTTTATTATATTGAAATCATATTTAAAATAAATGTAAACTAATTTCATCAGAAAGATTTTTCTAGCGAACAGGTAGCATCTAATAGGATTAACAATAATAACAATTTCTAAAACATGCTCACAGACTACCTTAACCAAAACCAATGTAATTTAAATTCCATATCCTAGGTGAACCCCCCGTCCCTGCTGTCGACCCTGGACCTGGTGAACGCGCTCGGCGGCGGGTCGCTGGCGGGCGAGGCGCTGTACTGGTGGACGCACTTCTGCGCGGCCGTCGCCTTCATCAAGACCATGGACTACCCCACTGCGCACGGGCACGACTCCTAGCAACAGAGGGCGCTGGTTTGTATACATTTGTATTATATTCAAATGTCTGTTACATATAAAAAACTTTAGTTATTTTTTAATATATAAATTGGCCTAGTATTATTTTCTTATTTATTAATTTATTCAGTGCACTCTGTTTAGCTTGTGTTATATTCTCATTAAATAACATATAAATTTCTTTTAAGAAGTAAAACCTCTTTCACCATACATTAGCATTATGCATCATCCGCGTTTAGGTTTAAAGAACTTCAGGTTCATACATTCTTAACCCCATCAATTTGAATATTTATTTATTTCAGTACACTACAGCCAATGTGTCTTGGCTGCCTTGAAGACGTTACTACTTACTAACAAATAATTAAAACTAAGAAATTACTCGTCGACTGTACTTTATCATTTTATCAAAATATTATATTTTATTTTTCAGAGATCAGCGCGAAATATCGAAATGAGATTGTATCTGCGCCGCGACCTCGCTCGTCGCCGCCGGAACACACTGTAAAATATTATTTAAGTATATAAATAGAAAAAAATACGTATTTCTATACTATGCTTCAGTATTGTTGTAGTAGTTCAGTTAACTGAAATTATGTTTTACAAAATAATTAATAAATAATAACGGTGGAAAGTTCACAAGATTTGTATATTTCTAAGTAAATTAAATAAAAAAATATTTGATTTACATTATTTTATTATTTAAAAAAATATATATACTGTTTCTTTTTGCAAAATAAATATCAATATCAAGTACCTATTATTTTTCAAAGCATACAATTTATTTTTACATTTTATCTTTTTTTTCTGAGGCCGGTCGTAGCGCAGCGGCACGAGGTGTGACTGTAAAACCGACTGGTTGTGGGTTCGATCCCCACTCGAGGAGATGAAATATTTACTTAAATTTATATTTCCATTTCTTCGCTCTGGTGTCGAGGTTAAGCGCGGCGTTGAGTTCTGCCACTCAACACGCAATGCCTCCAGAATTCGGCAGAAAGTGGGGAACAGAGTGTCTTAACACTAGGTTCCCTCTGCCTACCCTGCTGTGTGCGAGATACAGCGTGAAGCTAATTTAATTAATTTATTTTTTTTTATCTTTTTTTTCCAAAATATACATCAAAACTTAAAGATATATTAAACATGATTTTCATAAATTTAGCTAACTGAACTGGCAGTATGTTAATATTCAATACTCTATGTATCTCTTCTTCTATTTAAAATATTATCTATATATTTCTCTATTAAATATAAATAACACACTATTAAAAAACATTGAATTTAGTGGACGCTTACATCGATCGTAATCATATATTATAAATAATTATAATAACTTATTATAAAATAGTTAACAATTAGATCGTAAGTGTGTATTTAAGTTATATTTGGAATTATATTTAGATTTTTATAGACAGATCTTCAATATTTTTTTTATTATTTTTTCCATCCTTTCTGTGAATAATGAAAGCCAAAAGGTCAGGTTTATCATAATATTAAATTATTACATGATATAAATACATTAAATATTCAACACAATAGAGATGAATAAAAAACAATTCAATATAATTAACAAAAAACCAAATAACCTAGTTCTTATGATAATATATTATATTCCGAAAATAAATCTCGCTTAAAATATTTTTTAATAGTCTAACTACAACAAATAGTTGAGGCCAGTCGTGGCGCAGCGGCACGAGGTGTGATTGCAAAACCGACTGGTTGTGGGTTCGATTCCCACTCGAGGAGATGAAATATTTACTTAAATTTATATTTCCATTTCTTCGCTCTGGTGTCGAGGTTAAGCGCGGCGTTGAGTTCTGCCTCTCAACACGCAATGCCTCCAGAATTCGGCAGAAAGTGGAGAACGGAGTGTCTTAACACTAGGTTCCCTCTGCCTACCCTGCCGTGTGCGGGATACAGCGTGAAGCTGATTTTGATTTAAACTACAACAATGTGAAAATCTCTTTTAGCAATACATTGAAATTACTGCCCCAAAGTGACATTCCTTTTTAATATTCCGCACAAACAAACCAACACGTTTATTTGCTTTTATTAGATTTTTATAAGCATTATATAAATTATTAGTATTATAATACAAAAATAAATAAGTTTTTCGTTTTTTCAAAAAAAGTAATAATAATTTGGTTATATATTTTATATTTGTTTTTGGAATTCTTCTTTTTTTATATGTTGTCATTTTCTTGTCTAAAATAATTTTCACAAGAAATTTTATTTTTAATATTTAATCAATACCGCGTTGAATATGGAAATGTAAATAGCACAAAAAATCGGGTTCTCATACTTTAGGTTAAAAAAAATAGCACCTTAATTGTTTAATTTATTGTCTTCTCTTTGTAATTGGTAATTCTATGATAGATTAGTAGTTATTTGTATTTTATGCGAGCTTATTTTGAATAAATTGTAAAGAGTCGAGTCCACCTCGTTAAATCGTTTGAGAAATAAATATAAGCTTGTATATAAATGTTACAGTGCATACAGTACGGTCGACGAGTTGTGGCCGCCGTGAAGTTAGCTGCAGATAGTTACGCAAATTTCGTTTTGTGATTTTTGTTACATTTGACTATCCTCTTCCTGAATTGTTTGAACTTTTGCGCATTGTTAATGCGCAAAAGTTCAAAAAGCCCTATAACTTCATGGTGGCCACGACTTGTCGACCGTACTGTACTCTGAACGGGTTCAAACTAGTTTAGAAATCTTATTTTTGCTATAAAAACACTTGCACGTATATATTATAATAATTAATATTTTTTTATAAGTGTGAAATTGCGTTTGATTTAGAATTCGAGCTGTAATATAACGATATGGTATATCTAATAAATTTATAATTAGTAGAAGCTTTAGCAGGTGTAGCTCTTTCTTTAAGGTGAAATGCAAAAATATAATTTTGAGTTAAAAGTAGAATATGTATAATTAAAAATGTCTTATAGCTCTGTTAGTATAAAAAATAAGATATTAAATATAATTTGTATACATATTAAATTTCATTGCGCTACATTTTATTATTGATTCGTAAATATTGAAAGATACTATTTGATAAATACTATTTAAATCGTCATACACTCGTTTTATGGAACAAATTGGTTAATAACTAGTAATTTGATGGTTTTTTACGATCTTGTTCATGTATAAGAATGTGCTACTTGTTAATTTGGTGATACAGCTGTATTCGACCTGTTTATTATTCTGTTTGCACATGGTTCCTTATTATTTAGGCATAGTACTAAAAAGAAGTTTTCTATCTTTTCTTTTTACCTAACTAAACTAAACGAAACAAAACCAAAACACATAGAAAAGACTAAACTATGGACTTTTAAATGCTGCTTGCTACTTTACATTTCATTTTTGATATAGCATTCTCTAAAATATTATTTTGACCAACATAATATGCTTAACGTTTTTTATATATCCACTAGGTCAATTCCATTTCCCACTTTCCATCAAATTTACAAGTTTTTGAGTGGCGGAACTTAACGGCGCGCTTTGGCGCCTAATTTATATTAACAAAAAGCTTAAAATAATGCATTTTATCACGAAACGGTGTTTACCATAGGTTGAGTGCAGTGGCGTAGCTAGGGTATTTGCTGCCTGGTGCAGCTTAGGACTTGATGCCCTTTAAAATGGTCAAAATAATTCCAGATTTCAAAACACAGTAAAGTAGATATATACGGCATTCAGAGGGTGCACTGACTAATATCTATCCGATATTTGTTCTTGGGCATACGGGTACGCGACCCCGGATCCTCGAGTCAACACTTGTTATAACCTCCGTCCAGTCCGTAAAAGTGGTGTCGCCCTTCTTTTAATTCCCTCCTTTTTCCTACCCTCTCCTTCTACACATCCTTCCCCCTTTTCTATCTGTCCTATTCCTCTCACCCCGGTTTCTCCCCACAAAGGGGTTGTGAAGGTCAGATGGCAGTCGCTCCATTTAAAAACCGCCATCCGCCGCTACAATGGAAAGTTCGCATATGAAATTGGATACGGCTAGGGTGTCGCCGCTAAACGACGCGCAGGCACATCACCCTACACCTGCAATAAGTGGGCAAGGGCTACCGTGTCAAGTACGGGCACGGCTAAAGACGCAAGTACCCAGACGGAAACTCCGCTTTGCAACGTGAAATATTGGCTCTCTAACCGGACGATGCAGGGAACTCGCAGATGTACTCATGAGATGTCGGGTCCAGTGTGATTTCCTCCAGGAAACCCGCTGGAAGGGCAATAAGTCCCGTAACATCGGACAGGGTTACCGGCTTATATACACTGGGTCACCTTCGGGTAGACACCGTGTGGCGGTAGTGCTTTCAGAAGAGCTTCAGAATGGGCTCCTTGAAGTTGACCGTCGCTGCGACCGCTTGATGCGAGTAAGGGTACTGACTGAGGGCGTTACCACAAACTTAATCAGTGCATATGCTCCCCAGGCGGGATATAGCGCGTCCGAAAAGGAGACATTCTTGGAGCAGTATGAAGAAGTGCTACTTGCTGTACCGTCTACCGAAGTGGTCTTAGTTGAGGGGGACTTGAACGGTCAAGTCATGATGATCCCACTCAACTCAAATAGACTACTTATTGACCAGACGGTGTCATATGGATAGGGTAACTAACTGTAAGGTCATTCCAGGCGGAAGCCTAACGGCCCAACATCGTCTTCTTGCCATGGACTTTAACTTCACTTCCAAGAAGAAAGTAGCCGATAAATGTAGGCCTCGGATCAAGTGGTGGTTGCTGAATGGACCGATGCAGACCGACTTCCTGGTAGTGGTGAAAAGTCATAATTTTTCGACTCACACCGAGACTGCTCAGGATGCTTGGGATCGAGCGCAGTCGGCAATCATTGCGGCGGGCCGGCGAGTTCTTGGCCTTTCTAGGGGAGGACGTGTCATCGACAGGGAGACATAGTGGTGGAATGACAAGGTGCACGAGGTGACTCATGAAAAGAAGGATGCCTTTAAGAAGGGGCAGCAATCCAACTCTACTGAAGACAGACTGGAGTAAATAGTAGCTAAACGTGCCAGTAAAAGAGCTGTAGCCCGCAGTGAGAGTTTGTCACCATTGTATGATAAACATAAAACTGTGGAAGGGCAGAAGTTAATTTACAAACTGGAATGTTCCCGGGAAAAAGCGACGCAAGATATCGCAAAATGTCTTTGCGTCAGAGATTCCCATGGCACGCTGCTCTGTAGTCATGCTTCTGTGAAGGAGAGGTAGAGAAGCTACTTCCAGGAGTTGCTAAATATTCAGCACCCATGTAATCTTCATCACGACCCACCGCCTAACCTCGGACTTATTGCCCCAATAACCCTTGACGAAACTCGTAATTGCCTTCGACGCATGAAGAACGGAAAAGCGGTGGGACCTGACGACATTTCGATCGAAGCGTGGATATCGTTGGGCTCTCTTGGTGCGCTCATGCTTACTGTCCTTTTTAACCATATCTTGAAAGATGCCACACCAGTGGCGGCTCAGCTTCATTACCCCTATTTACAAAGGAAGGGGCAGTGTTCAAGATTGTGGTAGTTATAGGGGCATTAAGATTATGAGTCATACCATGAAACTCTTCAAGCGCATGATCGACCTCAGGCCTCGCCGCGAGTGTACTATCTCTGAGTCTCAATATGGATTTCAGCCAGGATTGGGCACTATGGACGCCGTTTTCGCCCTCAGAACATTGATGGAAGCATACAGGAAAAAAAGGAGAGCTCTGAATGTGGTCTTTTTAGATCTGCAGCAGGTCTTTGACTGTGTCCTTCGTCAGTGTATCTGGTGGGTATTGCGATCCAAAGGGATCCCTGAGGCCCATATCGAGATTATCATGTATCACGATTCCGCTTCTATGTCGAGACATGTACCACGATTCCGCTTCTATGGTTAGGACTGCTGTTGGCGACACTAAACCCTTCCAGATTACAGTAGGGGTTCACCAAGGCTCGGCTCTTAGTCCGTTCTTATTCAATGTGGTGCTCGATACTGTCTCGGCTCACATCCAAGACCAGCCTCCATGGCTGATGATGTATGCCGATGATATAGCACTCATTGACGAGAACCGACTGATGCTGGAGCGTAAAGTGAACCTGTGAAAGGGTACGCTTGAGAACGACGGTCTTAAACTAAATGTGTCGATGACCGAGTACATGGCCTGCGGGAGCCCGGACTCGAGCACTATCCTTATAGGTCCTGAACCAGCCGTTAAGTCGGAAAAGTTCAGGTACCTTGGATCCGTTATGCACGAGTCTGGAGGCATCGATCACGATGTCTATAGCCGGATAAGCGCTGCTTGGGCCAAATGGCGGGAGGTCACTGGTGTGGTCTGCGATCGCAGGATACCGCCCAAACTCAAGGGTCTGATATACAAGAGCATCATCCGACCGGTTCTTTTATACGGCAGCGAATGTTGGCCAGCACTATCTCGGCACACTCAGGAGCTTCACGTCACGGAAATGAAGATGCTGAGGTGGATGTGCGGCGTAACGCGGTCTGACCGCATACGCAACACATTCATTCGAGGTAGTCTTGGAG